>NDXB01013858.1:46665-84023 GCA_002631895.1 Agapornis roseicollis
GAGAAAGGGGGGTTTTGTAAAAACCACATCGCTCAACTCAACCAGAAATCCAAGAGATTCGAGGTCGAAAAGGAAATCCTTGTATGAATCCTGGTGCAACTGCAGGAGTCGGCCCAGATAGCATTCAACATCCCAGCTGGAGCACGGACAGGGCACAAGGCAGCGGCTAAAAATAGCTTAATCCTAATTCGAGCCGCACTTCTGCTTTTGCAGGGTTTCCCGTTTCACGCGGCTGTGAGTGGAGCCGGGGGATTGGTGCCCGCCGAGGCAGCGAGGGGCCGGGGGCAGCCGCTGCCCGTTCTTGCGTAATCCCGGGAACACGCAGTCCTCCGATGGGAGCCGCGGGAGCGATGGGAGTGACGGCAGTGACGGCAGCGTCCTGCCTCGCTGGCCTTCAGCTTCCCGGCTCCAGCTGAGCAGCACAGGCTTAACGCAGCGCCCGGCCCTGGGAATCTGCTCCCAGAACCACGGGAAAGCAGGGATTCAGGTAATGTATGCTCCAATAAGTAAGGATTTAAAGACTTCAGTAGCAGTGCTTTCCTACTGGCAGCCTGGTCCCACACAAGCACATCCCAAGGGAAATGCCATAAATCCCTGTTGGTTTTATTTCCTCCTGGACAACATGCACACAGAGAGCTGACTTGCTGTCTCGTAACCAGAATTACAACATGTTTAGTATGAAATAAACAGATTTAAACCTCTGCTTTCCAAACTACAGTAGTTTATTTCTCCCAGAGAAGCCTGTGAAAGGATGGAAAACAACTATTTCCCCACCCTAAAAGGTGGACATTAATTACCAGTTTAAGTCTTTGGCTGCAGCTAGAATGTAGTTTTGTTTTATCAGAAGCCAGGAGGTTTTCCTTTTCATTTCTATAGCAGTGATCAGTAAGTAACCATGAAGCCCCTCAGCTCAAACCCTGCACTCATCACTGCTGCTGGGAAAACCAGCCAGCGACTGGAAGACCTGGCTGGGAAAACAAAGGAAAAATCCATTAAACACTCCTTCGATATCTTGGATTTGCCTAACTGAGGATCAGCGCTCCTCCAGGTACCGGGGCAGCAGCATGAAGGGTTGCATGGTGTGATGGAGAGGTTTTGGACCCAGGGTGGCACGGTGATGGGCAGCACAGTGATCCTTGTTTCACCTCCCAACTCCCTGGGGTGAAATCCTGGATAGGGGGAAACCTCCCATCCCTGGCAGTGCTCAAGGCCAGGCTGGACAGGGCTTGGAGCAACCTGCTCTAGTGGAAGATGTCCCTGCCTGTGGCAGGGGGTTGGAACTGGAGGAGCCTTAAGCTCCCTTCTAACTCAAACCAGGCTGTGATTCCATTATTCTATCTATAATAATGGTTTTAATAATGCTAATATGAAAGCAGCCACAATAATAATTATTATAATATGGCAGTAAACCATTCTAGAATTCTATTATTCTATCTGTAACAATAATTATGATAATAAGATCAGAACAGTGATACTACTATGCCAATAAACCATTCCAGGATTCTATGAAGAATTCCACCAACCTTAGTATGACAAAGCAGTATTTTCCAATTGGGAAATGAATAAACAGGGAAAAATTTGTTTAGGCATTCCTAAGCAGCGTTCTTGGCACTGCTGTGCTGCCAGCAGGCTGCACACAAGAGCACAGCTCCTCCTTTTGCCCACCATTAGGGATGCACCTACAGGAGGGTGATGCAGCTGGGTCGAAAGGCTTGGGCTTGGGAGCACGGCTGGGTATGAGGCCACATCTCACCCAGTGCCTGTGCCTGCCAGCCCCTGCCTGCAGTGACGGCTTTTCCAGCACAGTGAGATTGGGAAATCTGCTGTGATTCATCTGAAGCACTTGGGGCCCCGCTCCCGCCCCCAGCACAGCACCCACGGGTGCCTGGGAGCTGCCAGACGTGCTGAGCACCAGCACCGCACTGCCTGCACCAGCACCGCGCTGCCTGCACCAGCACCGCGCTGCCTGCACCAGCACCGCTGCTCAGAGCGCCCGAACCTGACACAACTGGCACAACTTCTGCCTAATATCTATAAATATTTAATATTTCGATATCTAATAGTGTTCCTTCCCCAAATACAGGACAATACAAATACTGGACAAGGCTTGGAGCAGCCTGCTGTGGCAGGGGTTGGAACTGGATGAGCTTTAAGGTCCTTTCCACCCCAAACCCTTCCATGATTCTATGATTCAGAATATGAAAGCCCAGAGAAATCAGAGTTTACAGAAGACCTTAATATCTGGGGAGCACCAGTAAGTAATAAACAACAGGTTACAGGGCTGAGACAGCCCTGGGCCCTTCTGCCCGGGCCTTGCAGGAGGCTGTTCCACCCAAGGTTTGGGAAGTTTCAGGAAGTTTTAACTGACAGGCTCATTGCTGGGAGGTGACTCGGGATTCCTTGTTCCAGCGTTCACTGTCCCAGGGGCGCACACAGCCATGCAGGCGGTTGTGCTTGATGCAACACTGACCCAGGTTAACCCCTAGCCCTATTTACATCTGTAACCATGGCAACCTGAGTTATCTGCAGAGGTGCCAGTCACCCCGTGGTAGTAACACCCTGCATGTCACAGCCGGGCTGACAGTCCCACTGCTGGCCTTGGCCACGTGCACATCCCTGTTGCCTGAAACTGCCAAACCCCAGCCCCAATAGTGTGGTGGTTGCAGAATCATCCCTCCTAATGCAATTCCATCGGGGCTGAGTGGGAGGTAGGGAGGAGGCAAAGGAAGAGGGGGAATGATGGAGCAGTTCAGCAGAGGCCTGGCTCCCAGCAATATGAACAGCTCCTTGGCAACGGGAGGACAGTGTGTCATGGAGAATGGGACACAACGCGCCAGGAGAAGCACTGGAGCTGCTCCCAGGTCTCCCCTTCAGGAGCCTTCTCTTGGCCAGGCTGCCCCAGCCCAGCTCTCTCAGCCTGGCTCCAGAGCAGAGCTGCTCCAGCCCTCGCAGCAGCTCCATGGCCTCCTCTGGCCTCACTCAAACCCTTCCTTCCCTGGCACTGTCCTCCTGCACTGCACACAGGAAAGCCGCAAGCCCTGAGTTGGATTTTGTGGATTTAAACGATGCAAACTGTGTTTCTTTTTACTTTTCAGGATAAGGAATGACCTGGGTAATGCAGACTCAAAGCCCGCAGCAGCAGAGAAACCACTGGACTCCCCTTGCTGCTTTTGCTGGACTAATTACAAATAACAACCCAGCAAATGCCAAGTAAGAGAACTTAAATGCAGTATATAGAGAATAACTTCCTGGAGCTTCCCTGCTGTGAAGTATCTTTAAGAAGCCTCTTACAATGCCTTTTATCACAACCCTAAACACACCTTTATTTATTAGTTTTCAAGCAAAGAACATAAAAGAACTTAATCCAAGCTAAATATTTAACCAAACAGCAATTAACTAACAATGATGAAGGGTAAGCAGCCCTATCCCACGCTACAGCGGGACTTTAAAGCCCGTTTATCTAAGTTAAAGCTGCACAGGGGGAAAAGCGAGTTTATTGAGTCAATTTTGTCTCTGCCACCTCGCTATTAAAACAGTCCCCGAACAGAAGTGGCATCGTATATTCTGCGAGAGGGGGAAAGCAGGAGCCAGACCGTAACAACCCATCGCAAGGCAGTTACGATGCTGCCTGCAGTTATTGGCTCTCAATAGAAAAGCCGGGGAAACAGGAAGCTGTAAAGCAGCCGCTTGAAGCCCCTGTGGGCTGGTGTTAAAGCATAAATAGCGAGAGAACCCTTACCTTCCCCGAGTGCTCCCGTTTGGTCTAGGACAGCCATTCCTGTTTATCCTATAGGATAGGAGTGAGCCTGGGTGAGATTTATCTGTGTGGACGCCTTCGTTGAAGTGTAACAGGATCAGCTGCTGCTTCTTCTGCTTCTTCTAATTCTTATTATCATCATTATCATTATTATTATATTATCTTGATTAACTTTATTCTCTTTGTTGTTGTCACAGTATTAATTAATTTTGTTATATTATTATTGATAATTAATATTGTTGTTGTCATGTTATGATCATTATTATCATAGAATCACAGAATCCTGGCATGTTTTGGGTTGAGTAACCTGTGCCAGCGCCTCACAATCCTCACAGGGAAGAACATCATCATTATTACCGTTATTATTTAATCATTATCATCCTTATTACCCTTATCACTGCTCTTTCCAAGACTCCCTATCCCGTGGGGGGGGGCAGCCCGGGCCGGGAATCCGAGACCGTGCAGAGACCTCCACTTTCCCCTAGCCCAGGGTGCCAGGATCCGGCCGTGCGTGGAGCGATGCACGGGACGTGCATGGGATGCGTGCGGGATGGGGGGGCACGGGCAGGATGCCCGCCCTCGGTACCTGCGTGCTGCGCAGCGGCTCCGGCGGAGGCCAGGTCAGCCCGAGGGGACTACAACTCCCAGGAGGCACCGTGAGGCCGTTCCCCTCCCGCCCCAGAGCCTCCTTTTCCTCCTTTTTCCCACGGCTCCTGATGTGTTTGTGTCCAGGGAAACCCTTTAGGGCCCTGCTCGGACCGGATGAATCTATTTCGGGATTTTCCTCAGTTAAAGGGAAAAACGTAGCCAAGGGAGAAATTCATTTCTAAAGGTTGGATTTAAAATGCCACTTGTTCCTTCCAGGTCGGAAGGTTGGATTTCCCAGCTCCAGCCACTACGTGTGCCCCTGCGCATCTCCCTTCCAGCACCTCTGCAAGCATCGGTGGGTAGATTCCTCGCTCCCTCCTAGGAAGCAGGAGGATAATCATTCCCCATTTAACGGATGGGGAACTCGGCTCAGCACAGATTAAGCAGTTTGCTGACAGTAGGAACATTGCATAGTCTTGCATTTTCTCAATTTGTCAGGCTTGTAACTGCATCATTTCCCCGTGTGATTCCAAACATTTCCCTGTGCGATTCCAGGTGCATACTCCCTGTACAGGGCTTCATCGCTGCAAAACACAGGGCTAGCATTGGCCAGCACCCACGAAGGAGATGGGTTACACTGGCCTGCATCCTCCGTGTGGAGGTTCATGGAGCACAAGCCAGAGGGGGTTTTATGCCCCTGCACCAGTGTTACTGGGACCATGGGGCATCTGGTCCCATGAACACCCATTGCACAGGCTGGCAAAGGCTGCCTGGTCCAAGTGGGCAGGAGCCCTGGACCTGCAGGTATGAACTGGGGGCCACGAGAGGTCTGGGAGCTGGGGGGATGCTCGGCTGCATGTGGTGCTGAGCCTGCATGCCCTGCTGCAGCCAAAGGCAGCTTCACCTTCCTGACCCGCCAGCCTCGTCCTCAGCACAGTGGAAATTCCCCAGCGGTGCCTCCATCCAGAGCCAAGCAAAACCTCCCTGGACATGGCCGGGACTTGGGGCGCTGCCATCCCCGTGCAGCATTGCCGCGGCAGCCAGCCTCAGGGGAGGGATAATGCGGATGGAGCCGGGAGGCTGGTGAGGGCTCCACTTGCCCCCTCGCTGTCTCCAGCCCTTTCCTCACTGCCCGCCTCATCCCTGTGGTGGTCCCCAGCTCCCCTGCCCTGGTTCCAGTGGGCTCTGCCCGATGGACACTGGGATAAATATAGAAGGAGATCTTTGTGTGGCTCAGAGGGAAAACACGGCGGGCTGGGGAGCCCTGCTTGGGTTCCCGCTGCTCCCTCCAAAGGGGGGGTTAACGCTGAGTTTCTCACCGGGAAACGCAAGCGGGATCTCCGGGTGGTTCTTGCCCCTCTGGAGGCGCTCAGCCAAGGATACCTTGATGTGAAACCAGTCAGGTTTAACGGCCATTGGTGCACAAGGAGCGGGTGGAGGGGAGCCCGCAGGGGCCGAGCTTCTCCGGCTCCGAGCACGACCTGGCAGTTCAGCAGAGCCTCTTAAAGAGCAAGTTTAGGTCCCCGCAGGACTTGTTCCTATGCGGGAGAAGGGAAGGCAGCTCCCTCCATTCCCTGTTCGGGCAGCGCCCCGGTTCCTCTGCCGTTGCTGTTGTTCATCTGGTGAATAGTTTGCAGGCAACAACAGCAATTAAATCATAACATTAATGGTGCAAAATCCCCCATGAAATCAGGAATCCAGCATCAAATCCCTGCTGAAAGCCTCGCACTACCCAAACCTGGTTCATCGTTTGCTGGTAAGTTATGTTGTACCAACGCAAGGAAAGAGGAAGAATTCTTTGAATGTCTTTGCTATAATAAGCTATTAAGACCTCGTACTGCTAATTAAACTATTAATTAGATGTCTTATCATTCCTAAACATGTTAGCATGTTGCCAAAGCAGCGCTAAGCCTCTGGGGCAGGCGGAAGATAAGGAAAGAAGGAAGATGCAAACATCAAGATAGAAAATATGGGGAGGGGGAAATCACAAGATTCAGAAATAACAAATGAGGAGGCAAGGGTGGGAAGAGGATTGCTCCGTGTATGGGAACTAAAAAATACGTAACTGGAAGTACATTTCCTACCTACAGGCCCTGGGGACATCGTCTGTGGCTTCTGCAAGACACAGCGCCTGGAGAAGCGTTAAGGTTCCTGCATCCCAAACCAGGCTGGGGTTCTGTGATTCTAGAACTGTTCTCAGACCTTTTCCCTGCAGTTCAAGTGAGAAGCTGGCACTAACCTCTTCCTCCCCCAAGAGAAGAACTTGTCCTTAGAAAACCAGCAGGAAAACTGTTCGAAACTCTGGGCTTTTTTCTCCAGAAGAGGAATGTGGACAAGTATCAATGGGAAAATCGGAACCCAGTGCAATTCCCACATCAGACTCCAGAGCTGTACCCACAAACCAACCCTCTTCCAAGAAAGCACATTATATTATATTAGTTATATTATGTTATATTATATTGTATTATAGTTATATATTATTAGATAATATTATATGTTATGTTTTATAGTATGTTATATATTATAGTATATTAATATATTAATATATAAATATATTATATTATATATTATTAGATAATATATAATTATATGTTATGTATTTGTTACAGTATGTTATATGTTATAGTTATTATAGTATATTATATTATTATATTCACCTCTTCTTGTCTCACCTGGTATTTTTCATGGATATAAAAGCAACCCAGGAAGCCTCACAGCACCGAGCACACTTTCTTTGCATACTATGAAGATATTTCCTCCCACCCTCCGGCCTCCTTAGGGGGTGAGCCCACTCAAAGGTGCTTCTCACACTGCACACTGTGTTGAGACCCAAGTCCCGGCTCGCATTAATCTCTGGCTCCATCTCAGGGTTTGCAGCACCAGCACATTACAATGTTTTTAGAGCCCAATTCTTCAGCACTTGCCTTTGACAGTGGATCCCAGGGGATAGATAATCTCATTTACGTCTGTTACTACAAATCAAAACACCAGCAAATTAAATAGTTCTGAAGGCTACGATTAAGGACTCTGAATGAAACACCTGTGAAGTGCTTGTAATGCAAATACTTGTAAATACCATTTCTTTTCTGGGCGATGGAAAAGCCCTACACAGATGCTGTTCCCTTTACCTCAAAAGCAAAGGCAGACTCATCACAGATTATATACATGGGCTTCACGTGATGCCAGTTCTATGGTTAGAAAAGGATTGAAGAGGGAATGAGCATAAGCATCTCCTTTTACCAAGGCCTCTTTATGGCCATTTTATGGTGATGGAGCTTTTGGCTGCCTCCGAACTGGAACAGCACAGGAATTGAAGCCAGGTTCCCAGGCTGTGGTCACAGGGATGTGGCCTGGCCCCACCACTGTTGCTCCACCGGCTTCTTTTCCATCAGGCATCTGAGGTGTCACACGTGTACCCTGTGCTTGGATGGAAAAGCCTGCTTGGCCTCACAGCAGATGGTACAGCAAATACCATAGAACTCCCACATGGATTTTGCAGGATCAGGCGTGGAACAAGCAGATGGGAAGTGGATTCATGGGAAATTCAGTTTAGAAATTTCATTTTAGATGTTCCCTTTTCCTCAAAAATGAGCTGCAGGGCCCATGCTGTGTGTTACTGCTTCCTTGATGTCATACCCATAGATCCTACATCCTAAGAGCTCATCCCAATCTTCCCTCTGGCAGGTTAAAGCCGTTTTGCTTGTCCTGTCCCTACAGGCCTTTGTTTAAAGCCTCTTTTTCATCCTCTCCAGGCTGCAGCAGGGGTTGTGGTGGAGCAGGACCTTACTGCAAAGGGCTGCTTCAACAGGGGACTGTTACCCAAGCACCACCTGCCCAATAGAGCAAAGTACTAAATGTTCTAGCGATGCACAGCCAGCAGATAGCAGCATTGGTATATGTAATAGACCCTGCACTGCTCCTGCTGCTGTTTCGAAGCCATACAGGCACATGTGTATATATATATACAGGTACAAATACTATACAAATACATATACATAAATATGTGCATATATATGCACATATATATACATATATACAGATATATATACATATATACAGATATACAGGTATATATACATATATATGTATATACATATGTGTATATATATGCACATATATGTATAACATTGTGTTTGTATTTGTATTTCTATATGTATATACATATATATGTGTATATATGTATACACATATATGTATATATATGTGTATACATATGTGTATATATAGGCACATATATATGTATATGTATTGTGTTTGTATATGTATAGGTATAGAATTTTTACATTTATATATACACATATATATGTGTATATATATGTATATACATAGAGATACATACACATATATGTACATATATACACATATACATAAGTGTATACTTATACATATGTATTCGTATATGTATACAAACGTATATACATACATATATGTATACATATACATATGTATATATACATATGTATTTGTATATGTATACATATGTACCTATATATATGTATATATACACATATGTATTTGTATATGTATACATATATGTATATGTATACATATATGTATATATGTATATACGTATGTATACATATATGCACATATATGTGTGTATATATACACATAGAGAAATATACGCATATATATACATATATATGTATACTTATACATATGTATTCGTATATGTATACATATATGTATACGCATGCATATACATACATGTATACAAATACATGTATGTATATACATATATGTGCATGTGTATTGTGTTTGTAAATGTGCATATATATGTATAGTATTTGTACGTATATATATACAAATACAAATGTATATATATGTATGTATCTGTATGTATATATCTGTGTGTGTATATATGTACATATGTATGTGTGTAGTATTTGTACATGTATATATATACACATGTATGTATTTTTTGTATATATGTATATACACATACATACACAAATACAAGTACAATACATATATATGTGCATATACATATGTGTATGCATATATATACATATATACATGTATACATATATATGTACATATGTATATATATGTACAGATGTGTGTATGTATATGTACATATATATGCGTATATATGTGTATATATAAGTATGTATATGTATGTATACATATATGTGTAGATATGTACACATATATGTATATATGCAAACATATATATACATATATACATACATATACACATACATATATACACACATATATACGTACGTGTATATATGTATATGTATGCATATATGTATATGTGTGTATGTACACATATGTATATATACACACATATATACATATATACATATGTACATATATATGTATGTATACATATATACACACACGTATATAAATATGCACATATACATGTGTATGTATTGTGTTTGTATTTCTATCTGTATATGTATAGTATTTGTACATGTGTATATATACACACACACATATGTATATATATGTATATATTTTGTGTTTGTATTTGTATATGGATATGTATAGCATTTGTACATGTATAAATAAACCTATATACACATATACATACGTGTATATACATGTATATATGCATGTATGTATGTACACATATATGTGTACATATACATACATATGTATATATATGTGTGTATATACATATATGTCTATATGTATATATAAGTAAATTTGTGTATATATATGTGTATATATATACACACACATACATATGTATATATATTTTGTTTGTATTTGTATATGTGTATGTATATGTATTTGTATGTGCATGTGTATGTATATGTAGATATGTTGTACTTGTACATGTGTGTGCGTATGTATTTCTATATGTATATGTACATGTACTTGTCTATGTATATGTATATGTGTTGTATTTGTATCTGTATTGTATTTGTATAGGTATCTGTATTGGTATATGTATATCTATGTATACATATGTATACATATATATACACATATGTAAATAAATATACATATATATACATATATAAAAATATGTATATATGTATATGTGTTGGTTTTGTACTTCTATATGTACATGTATAGTATTTGTACATGTATATATATACATATGTATGTATAGTAATGTACATAAATGTATACATATGTATATACATATATGTATATGTGTGTATATATGTATATACATGTATATGTATTGTGTTTGTATTTGTATATGTGTATGTATATGTATTTGTATGTGCATGTGTATGTATTTCTATATGTACAGGTATTTGTATATGTGTATGTATATGTATATGTGTTGTATAGGTTTCTGTATTGTTTTTGTATTTTGTGTTTGTATTGGTATGTATATGTATAGTATTTGTACATGTGTATATATACACGTATATGTATGCATATATATATGTACATATATGTATACATATATACACATAAGCAAATATGTATATATACCTGTATATATATGTGTATGTATTTATATGTATTGTGTTTGTATTTCTATATGTACATGTATAGTATTTGTACATATATATACATATATATGTATAGTAACGTACATATATGTGTACATATGTATATACATGTGTATACACATATATATGTGTATATATATGTATATACAGTGTATATACGTATTGTGTTTGTATATGTATACATATATGTATACATATATATGTACATATGCGTACATATATGTATAGTGTTTGTATTTGTGTATTTGTATGTGCATGTGTATTTGTGTGTATGTAGATGTGTTGTATTTGTACATGTGTATGTCTATATACATGTATTTGTATATGTATACGTATTTGCATATGTGTATATATACACATGTATATGTATGTGTGTATATATGTATACATATATACACACGTATGTAAATACGTATACATACATACACATATATACATATATGTGTATATATATATGTATATACATATATGTATATATATGTGTATATATATGTATATATGTATGCATATATATGTATATATGTATTTTGTATTTGTATTGGTATATATATGTATATGTATAGTATTTGTACATGTGTATATATACACATGTATATGTATGTATATATACACATATATGTACACATATATACACAAGTAAATATGTATATATACATATATATGTGTATTGTGTTTGTATTTCTATATGTACATGTATAGTATTTGTATGTTTATATATATATGTATAGTAGTATACATAGTATATACATATATGTATATATGTATTGTGTTTGTATACATATATATGTATATATGCGTGTATATATGTGTTTATATATGTATACGTATATACACAGAGATATACATATATATGTATCTATGTATACATACATATATATACATATTTGTACGTATATACATATACATATACATATATACGTATATACGTATATACGTATATATGTATATACGTATATATGTATATATGTATATATGTATTGTGTTTGTATACATATATATGTATATATGCGTGTATATATGTGTTTATATATGTATACTTAGATACACACAGATATACATATATATGTGTCTATGTATACATATATACACATACATACATGTATACATACACCTATACATACAGATATACATATATACATATATATGTGTACATAAATGTATATATATAGACATATATACATATATATGTGTATATATATGCACATCTATATATATTGTGTATGTATATGTATAGTATTTGTACATGTATAAATATACACATATATATGTGTGTATATATATGTATACACACACATATATATGGATTTTGTTTTTATTTGTATATGTGTATGTATATATACATTTATATGTTCATGTATATACATGTATATGTACATGTATATATATACATATATATGTATATATATGTATGTATTTATACACATATATGTGTATGTATTGTGTTTGTATTTGTATATGTGTATATATACATATAGATGTGTATTTATACATGTATATGTATATGCATTTGTATTGTATATGTATGGTATATGCATATGTAGAGTATTTGTATATGTATGTGTGTTTTATATGTATTGTATTTTTAAATGTATATGTGTAGTATTTCTATTTGTGTATGTATATGTATAGGTATTTGTATATACATATGTATTGTATTTTTATTTGTATTCACATATGTATATGTGTTGTGTTTCTATATTTATAATAGTATATATATATGTTTTGCGTATGTATGTGTATATTCATTTTATTTGCATATGTATATTTATTTGTCACTATTCTTCCCCAGAGGATGCTTTCATGCCGGGTATTTCACGCTGATATAAGGATCCCCACCACCTAAACTGCATATTCACTATATGTAAGCAGACAGTGAGATCATGAACCAGGCAAGAGCACTTGCCTCAGCCTTGAACCATGTGTGTGGGAAACCAGGTTGCTGTTGGAAGCTGCCGTGGATTTAGCCCCCCAAAAGCAGCTACAAGCATGGAACGGAGAGGAGGAGGCTGGCTGGCAGACGGCAGGGCCACAAGGAAGGAATGCAAGGGGTTTGATAAGGAAGGAATAATAAAACCCCTTTTTGCTGAGCCTGCCTATGTTTACACACAGGCAAAAAACTTCCTGAGCTGGAAGCGTGGCCTTTTCCGCTGGCTCGGCTCCGGCCCTGCTCAGCCACCTCCACTCAAGGCATTTCCCTCAATCTGGATGCTTTAGAGAAACCTTTTGTCTTGCCAAAGCACTTGACTGTAACATTATTGTCTGGTCTTGGCTGTAGGACATACCCTGAGCTGTGAAAAACGCACCTGACGTTTGATTCGATCTCCCACTATTGAGGCAGCGAGTGCCGAATAGATAAAACAGCTGCCAAGAAAGAAAAGCCAATCCCTGAGCCCTGTTCGACCCCACGGTGCAAATCCAGCCCCTGGGAATGCTGCTCCAGGGCTCTCCTGAGAGAAAGAAGGAAAGGAATTGCATTTCCCTGCATCTGTTCCCCTTGCATCCGATCTGTTGGCGGTCACATTACCCCAGACTGCTGCAACACAGGCAGTGGTGCTGAGGCACTGGCACAGGGTGCCCAGAGGAGCTGTGGCTGCCCCATCCCTGGCAGTGCTCAAGGCCAGGTTGGACACAGGGGCTTGGGGCAAGCTGCTCTATGGAAGGGGTCCCTGCCACGGCAGGTGTTAGAGCTGCACGAGCTTTCAGGTCCCTTCCAACCCAAACCATTCTAGGGTTCTATGATTCTATGATCTTCATATGCACATCCCCCCTTCCACAGTCAGGTCAGATCCCAGCCCTGCAGATAGCACCATGAAACTGCACCAGGAATTATCTGGGCATTATTAAACACCACAAAATCCAACGAACAAGGTTTTATAGTTTGCTGTACATTACTTACCCTGCAAACACGTTGTTGAAAGACAGGGAAAGTGCGCACAGGGCAAGCCACAGCCTTTACCCATAGTATTGCTGCTGGGAAACAGCCTCTCTGCGAGGCGTTGGCCTCTCCTCGCGCTGGCACAGCCATAGCCAAGCATCCCAGTGGGATAAACACGCTGTTGTTCCAAGGAAACAATGGAGAAACTGCATTTTAATAGTCAACTTTTTATTTTTCAAGTGGGATTTATTTACAGTGAGATTTGGGAGGATCAATTCACACCAAAACAAACAAAACCTGAACTCCTCTAAACCATGTTTAAATGACTCTTGCACCCATGAAAACAGCCCCAGGTAATGATGGATGTTGCTGTCATCCCTTTAAGCCCTGTACCAAAACCAAAGCCTTCCCCTCAGGTGCTGAGCACTGAGAAAAGCTTGTGATAACGTCACTAGTGAGGGTGTAGATCAGCTTCAAGGGCTGGTTTAGTCCTTATTTTGGATGTGGAGGTGCCAACAGGGACTGTGGTCTGCCCAGCATCTGCTGAGCTGCAGCCTCTCATGGGCTTGCACCATCCAGACCAGGCTTGTGCCACACCAGCTTTGGCTCCCTAAAAACGAGCTGCATTTGCTTGGGCTGAGCACAAACCTGCCCCTGGTCCTTGGCTCTCCCTGAGCTGCACAGAGATCAACCTCAGTGATGCAGCTTGGGCAGTGCAGAGCTGGGGGGGAGCTGCTCCTGCTGTTGGGGTTGTGCCGTTGGTCTTCACTTACTGAAGGAAAAACCACCTCTTTTTGTTCATGTACCTGCTGCTGATGCACAGGGAGAAACACCCCGAGCAGAGCCAGCTCTGGATCTAGCGCTCATCCCACTGGGAGCCCTTTGGCATCGTTTATTCCCAAAGCTCCCCCATGTGGGGAGGGAGGGTGGTGGGACATCACCCCCAGGTATCTGCAAAGCCACCTACAGCCATATTCACCACCTCACTGCTTGCTGGCTCTGCCTCCTCAAACTGCTGTCTCCAATCCCTGACATGAACAGACTGGGGGAGATCTTTCCTCTAGAGCAACTACTGGTAAGGTTGAAAAAGAAACAAGTCTGAGGTCTATTCACATTTCAGCCTTCAAATCCATGTCAAACATTTTACACAGAGCTTCAGCAGATTCTGCTGGAGTAGGAAATACTAAAGGAGACCTAAAGCACAAGAAGGGGGATTAAATGCCTCATGTTCTTAAAAGAAAAGAAGAAATCCTGCACTTACACATAAAGACAAGATTAAAACCAACTCTGATAACCGAAATCAGCTGAAACCTGGAAGGTTTTTGTCACTGAAATCCCAATGTTAATCAGCCTAACACACTGCCACCAAAACTGCTTCAAGTCTGGCTCAAAACTTCTGGACCTTGAGTCTGCCTCTGCTTAAAAGCTTCCAGGACAAAGGGCACTTGCATTTCTCATGTTATTCTAACACCAAAAGCAGACAAAGCGCTGCAAAGCAGTGTCGTGTGTGGTCAGTGGGAGAAGGAGGCAGAGCAGCAGGTCTTTGGCACCTCGTGTGCTTTAGGCTGATTTGGAAGTTCCTCACAGGAATAAGAATAGTAGCAAGAAAAGGTCTGCAATTCCCTAAACTGTCCATAGAAAACTCCTGCCCTCCCCTGTCTCTCTGCTCCCCTCTTGGCTCACACTAAGGATGGATGCAGCTGCAGCCTGGTTCACATTTCGGTGTCAGCGGGGCTCTGCTGCCGGCCCGAGTGGCCGTTCTTGGAGGATGCTTGGCCCGTCCCATTCTCCTGAGTGCCGCCGTTGAGGTTTGGCTTCTCCTGCAGCTCCGGCTGCTCCTGGGGAGGGATCATCAACATTGTGTTTCCCTGGCTACTGTTTTCCGTGTAATACGGGTCTTCAGCCTAAACAGGTACATAAATAACAAAGAGTTAAGGGAGGGAAAGGGCTGACAGTGACCGGCTTTGATTGCAGGCAGTGGCTTGGCTGCCTGCGCTTCCTGGACAGGAGGCACAAACAACTGCAGGCATGGGAACCTGCTCTGGCTGACAAGGAGGGGAACAGAGGGCCTGAACTAGGGCAAGATGAAGCAAGAGAAACAGCCAGGAACTGCGCTTTATTTTAATCCTGGACCTGAAAAGAGAAGCTGTCAGGGTTGGGTTTTTTCTTGTAACCAGGCCTTGGAGCTGATCCTGCCTTGGGTTTGCAATCCAAACCCTTCTATTATTCCATGACAGACCACCTCTGCGTTCCACTTCAGCTAAATAAGATGCACCATGGAATGAAAGCTATGGAAAGCTATGGAAATGCTTAACTGCTCTTTATCTTTCTCTGTCCTTTCTCTCAGCCTGTAAATATATCTATAGCTCATAGCAAGGTGCCAGCAGAAGTGCAGGGCTGTGCCCCAGCAAATGCAAAGATGTGCTGTGTGGCTGTTACTGCTGCTGCTGTAAGGAGCAGATGCCTCTGGAGGATGCAGAGCAATATCCTCCATCCCTACCACGGTATCTCCCATGTGTTGGACCATGGCAGGCCTGATAGCAATGCAATGGGCACTAGCGGTCCCTGGCTAGTAGCAGGCAGCCCTGTTCTTTGTCTGCTTGGTGGCATCCACCCACACAGGCTGCAGAGTTTCTCCCTCTGCTCAGCCCCTTTGGTGACAACCCTTGTCCATGGCAATGAGATAGATGTGCTGGACACATCTCACCTAGAAACTGGTCTGACTCTCCCATACATTTCCATGGGCAGCCACAGATTTACATTGCCTATCACTTGTTGTCAGCATCCAGGAAATGGTATCCATGCTTGAGAACCCAAGCTGCACCATCCCTGCCTCTGACACAAGCACTTGACTTCCCATCTGCCTGTTTTGAGGGCATCCTTTCTGGCAATGAAATAACCTAATGGCTTCCCAGGACACAACTCTTCACATGCCCACAAGCAGCGATGAGGGTAAAGCATGTCCCATCCTCACTTTACAAAGGGATCACACCCCAAAAGCTACTGGTAGGGAAGAGTCCTCAGCAGTCAGCCTGCCTGGAAGGGGGAAAATAGGAATAGGAAATTTCTGCCTCTTTCTTACTTGATGCATTTTACTGCCATTGGTTGTTAAGTGAGAGGGAGAAGCAGCCTTTATGACAGCATTGGTACAAGACAGACAGATAACTCAAACGCAGCAGAAGGCAAGTTAAAATGCGTCACTTTTAATGACAAATTCATAAGGTTTCAGTGTCTCTGGAGGGGTCTTGCTGGATGAGTTCTTACTGATGAGCAAAAATAGGTGTTAGACCTAGAAGTATGAGGGAGGAAGGGGCTGTTTCCCCACAGGCACAACTAGCTAAGATTTGAAGGCAAGAGAGGATTCCCTTCACTCTGTCTGGTCTGTTCCTTGCCCAGGAAGGACCTGGGGACACACATCCAGGTTGTGGGTGCTGAGCCCCTTCCTCTCCCACCCGGGCAGCCCATGGCTCGTCTCTACCTGCTGCTCTGCCATCTATAAGCACTGACCAGCCGCTCTCCTGCTGGGCTCCAGCTCCGTCGCTTCATCAGGAAGTATCCAGCCAAGCCCAGGAAGGCCAGCATGAGTCCAGATGTGACCAAGGCAATCAGGGTCTTCTGAGAAAAGTCCTGGTGGTTCCTCACGCTCCCCCGTTTGAGGGATTTTATTCCAAACTGGAAAACATAAAACACCAAAGAGCGCCGGGAGTCCGACAACAGGAAACATGTGTGGAACAGGCACCAGGCTTCAAACAATGCTGCTCTTCACCTCCTTGTTAAACACCATGTAAACAAAGCTGGGCTTTGCTGCCCAGTGTTCTCCCTTGGACCAGAGTGTTCAGGTCCTCAGATTTAGAGCATGCATCTGCTGCTGAAAGCATCAGATCAGAGCGGTTTGGCTTGGAAGGGAGCTGAAAGCTCATCCAGTTCCTGCCATGGGCAGGGACACCTTCCACTAGACCAGGTTGCTCCAGGCCCCGTCCAACCTGGCCTTGAACACGGCCAGGGACAAACACTCCCAGTGCAAACACTTCTGCTTTGCACTGCTATTGCAGCTCTGTTGGCTGCTGTTTATGCAGGCACCTGGAGCTCAGCTTTCCAAGCCAATGGCAGCCGCACTGGAGTGCTGAGAGGAGGAACTGATTAATGCCAGAGCACCGCTTTGAAGCAGCAAAGTGCCGATTACATCCTCAGTTATCGCTGGGATCTCATGTGCCAACACTCAACAAGCACCTCCGAGATGGCTGCAGGTTCAGGTCTTAACTGCCCATCTAAAAACCTCCTTTCTCCAGCCTCTCGGGCCACCCGTTTTTTCCCAGCTGAATTGGCTTAAGGAATTTACCTTTTCCCAGTGGGACTCCTGGAGCATATCTGTAGCAGGATCTGCAAGGTTTAGAACAGGAGAGGCACATTACATCGAGGGTCATGCTGCAGCTGAAGTCAGCATCGGGGAGCCTGCCCACTGCTGAACACAGAGGAGCTGCTCTTGAGGCAACACCAAAGCTCTTTGTATCCAGAAGACCCCAGAAGAAAGAGCAGTTGCGGAGAGAAGCCTCCTTCCAGGTTGTGCCCTGCAGCCTCTCCCACTGCCCATCACCAGTGCCAGCCAAAGGCATCGGCCCAACTGACCTCTCTCGCCGACGAGGATGAGGAGCATACAGTCATGATCCACCTCAGACTGAGCGAGCTTGATCTGGCAGGGGGAAGGGACACGGTGGGCGCCCTCCTTACATATTGCACTCCACAAGTCCGATCCCTTCATCTCTAGGAAGTGTTTCTGCAAGAGGTGCAAGAAAACCAGCCACTGAACCAACCCAACCAACCGTCACGGCTCTGCTGGTGCTATGGGAGTGCTGTGCATCCTCCCTGCGTGGTTTGGTGGCTTCTCTGTGCTGTGCAAAGCTGAGCAAGAAGCAACCAGGACTGACCAGTGCTGGGCTGGGGGTCAGACCTTCACCTCCCCACTTCCGCACTGCTTTGAGCCCCAGTGCCAATACCTAGGAAATGGAGATGCTCATTTCTTGTTTCTTAACTTAATGAAAATAAACTAAATGAAGGTACCAACAGCAACTCCTGCAAATGGCATTGAAGCAAAGCTAAATTTAGGATATGAATCGCATGGCAAGTCTCGCCACTTTCTGGACTCAAATAGCTGCCTGAAGAGCCCTATTGTTTCAGAGTCCCAGGCAGGGGTGGGAAAGGAGGGAAATAACAAAGAAGCATTGAGCCTTCCTGTTTAGGAAACGTCTTCAATGTTTTTGCTAGGTTGCTGATCAAAGGCTAGGCAAAAATAATACCAATTTCTCACATTTTAGACCCGAACCGACTCTTGGCTGGAAGAGGAAGAGGAGTGAGGAGCTGCAGCCTTCCTCTTCTGCAGGCCAATGTCTGTAGCAGACAGGACAGGCTTTCTCCTTGGGGCTATTTTCAGCCACAGCTTGCAGAAAGCCCACAGCTGCTAAAAGACCCTAAGAGCTTCCCTAACATCCTCCTACCTGGGACATCATCTGAGCTGTGGCCATTCCCCTCCCTCAAGACAGAGACCAGCTCCCATTAAATCCCTGCCCCTGCCACCAGGCAGCTCAGTGCTTTCCTCTTTCTGCCTTCGAACTGCCTCAGCCTTGTGCTAGGATCGCCTCATCCTCTTAGCATAGAGAAATGCAGGAACTTATCCATGGGAGAATAACAAACAAATCATTTTCAGCTGTTTCTATCAAGCTTGGCTTGGGGTGAGAAAGGCCAAGATGGAACAAGAGACCCAAGTGTGTATTTTCCTTTCTCTGCTGTGGAAAGAACTCATCGGAGTGTCAGAATTTCCCCTTGCAATTAGCAGCGCTGGGTGCCAGCTCATTGCTCATTTGCTTTGGGAAAGGCCAAGCAGGAAAGTGAGACACGGTCCCTCCTATCTGCTCCCCTCACAGACGCTCTTATCTGGTTCCCAGGTTCAGTGGCTGCTGAGCCTGAGCTGGATTTTCCCACTCCATGAGGTGGAGGCAAGGGAGCCGTCTGCTCTTGGGTGAAAGCTCCCATAAGAACATGCCTGGCACTGGGGCAGTTGGACTCTTCATACGGAGGGAAGCGTGTGCAATTAGACACGACTCCATAGGACACCCTGTATGCTATAGGTGCATCCACCTGTGTCTGCGCAGGCATGTACTGTGTGGATAAAAGATGCTGACCTTGTGCCCAAGTGTCCTTTCCCACTAGATGGCATCTGTGACCAGACCCACTTGCTCCCGGAGGAGTTTCCTTGTGAATTCCTGCTTAAATACAGCCCCTGTAAACAGGAGCAAGCCTAAATGCCATTTACAGAGCAAAGCCAAGCAAGAACTCGCTCCCCCTGAGTGGTGGTGGCAGTATAGCGAAGCAGCACTAAGACTGATCAGTGTCATTTTATGCCCAGGGCCTTGCCAAGTCTGCTGTGCCACAAGATCCAGCACCTCTCTGACAGGTTGTATCTCCAATGGGGAAGGTTTCTGGCCTCCCACCCACAGCAGGATCACAGCCAGACCCTCTCCTGCTTTTATAACTGCTCCATTTTCAGTGCACAAGGCCAAGGGCACCAGGAAACCTGGGATTCCCTTAGGACTCTGTGCAGATGGAGCCACTGATGAGCCACCCGTGCTCCTTCAGATGCCCTGATTCCTTTCCTAGGGCAGTTGGCAAGACAAAAAAAGGCCCTCGCATTCCCAACAGGGAAGAGGAAGGAGAAGAACAAAGGCAATTTCCCGTTCAACATGGTGGGAGGTACTTTAAAAGCTAAATTGACCCCAGAGCTTAATCATTAAAAAGGAGGTTTTACGCAACCAGGAGGATGCGTTTACCCTGGGACTGCTGGGATCATCCCTTTGGGATCCTCCTGGGACTGCTGGGATCATCCCCACAGCTCAGATGCTCTGCCCTAGCGATACCACTGTGAGCTCCTCACCCCAAACCAACCCCCCAGCTAGGTTGGGTGACCCCATCACTGCAAGCCTGAGAGCGTTTGCTTGCAGTCCCCCCCCCCCTTGGAGCTGGGTGTCCAGCCAGGGCTGCAACTCACACAAGTGTTGGTCTCGTTGAGCTGCAAGCAGATGGCTCCAGTGTCACTCACTTCCTTGACATTGTGGCACGTGATGGGCTGGAAGGGCAAAAGCACAGCAGTGGTGTCAGCGACCTGCTGCGAGACAACTCCAGCATCCTCATGGTCCCACAGCCCCATCCTCACCTTTAGGCTGTCCCTGGCTGTGTGCAGTGCTGTGGTGGCAGTCAGGATGGGAGGATGCCCCGAGGTGGTAGCAGGAGAGCTCATCAGAACCAGCACAGACCCTGGGGTTTCTGCCATGGTGCTGGGATGCGTTGTTGGGCTCTCAGACGTGGGGACCCCTTCGCTGGTGTGGCTTGGGTCTGAGGGAGTACCCAGTGACTGTGTGTGGGCTCGGCTGGGCTGGGGGCTCGGCTGCTCACTGCTGGGTCCCTGGGATGTGGGGCTGGCTGCCAGCGACCTGGCAGCAGCTTCAGTCGGGAAGAAATGCAATGAAAAGGAGACACGAGAGAGCTTAAGTCCTCTAAAACCAGTGCGTGGCATTGCGATGACTCAAGGACAATATTGATTTGTCATAGCCGACAATACCAGAACGTGTTAGTGGCTGTGTAAGAAAAGTGCATTGGCCTTGCTTCAGTTACCTAATTGTTACAAGCGCTTCATAATCTGTTTACAATGGGCTCATTTCCTGGGCAGACACTGCACCACAGCAAGGATGCCATGGCCTGCCCTACCCTGCATCACCCTCACCTCCTCCTTGACCCAGAGTTGTCAGAAAGACGTACTGACTTCAAACAGCCTGAGAGAAGGACACCACACATCTCTGCAAGCATCCCTGCTCCAAACCCCTTCAGATCCTAACCCTGGCCTTGTATTGGAAAGGTTGGCAGAGTTCTTATGGGTGCCATTTGCTGAGCAAATAACAGGTATATTGAGATAAAATATTAATGAGCATTTTGTCCCATCATCTCTTGGCTGTTTTGAACAGAATGGGTCCAATCCACCCATTCTGAAGACCGCAGCACTGGGTTGCCCCTGGTGGGATTTTGGGGCCAGGATTAAAGCTTTTGCCCATACTATCAGGCTCTATCAGACCACAACCCCTGTACCAACCCCACGGTTTCTTAGGGCAAACCCACGCACTTCCTAAACCTGATTACCAAGGCAAATGCCCCAGGAATCACTGGGGGGAGCGAGGGTGGTCATTACCAGATGTCTGTGCTGTGAGCTCGGCACTGCTGGTGGCTGCAGGGGCAGCTCCGGTGGCTGCTGCACTGCTGGTGCCTTGCGATGCCGTGGCCATCACTGTGGGGCTGTCTGTTGGGTTCCCATAAGCATTACCTGGGGGCAGAGGAAGGTGTTAGGGGCTGGTGTCCCCCCAGCCCTGAGCCCCTGCCTGCCCCCAAGCATCCTGGGGTGCAGAGGGCTCGTGGGGCAGCACTGGAGGAGGACCAGCTCATTTCTGCCCTCATCCCTCCCCATCCTCAGCCTTACTGAGGGATGCATAAAGCTCTGCACAAAGCTGGATTTCATAGTAAGTTTGGCTTTATAATCCTTGGAGGAAAGACTCTCTTGGAAGAGATCATTTATACGCCTCAGGAAAAATAAGCTGGATCTACAGTTGCAGGCACAATCTCAAAGTAAATAGAAACATTCCCTTTGGCTTGGGATCAGCACTGACTCATGAGCAAAAACATCTTTGGAGGTAAAACAGAATGTTTGGAGAATGGTTTGCTGCTCTAACTTAAAGATTATATACTGCTTCCTGGTATCTTACCGAGATGACACCGCCAGGTTTCCCTTCTGAAATGAGCTACCTGAGTCAGTGGAAACGCATCGCTTCCCACTCCTTAACCTTTTCTGTTTGTAAGATCCATTTCCCCTTTTGTCAAACACCTTCAGTCTCTACTCCAGGGCTTTTGCTGTTTAAGATTCTTACCCAGACACTCGAGAACCTCACAAAATGCGTTGTTTCATTTGCCTTTGTGCGCAGGGGAGCCTGAGCTCCAAGAAAAGTTACTTCATCTTTCCAAACCAGCCTTCGAGATGGAGCAGCACTGACAGGTCCTGGTCAGCCACCAGGGCAGCATCCCCTGCCCGTTGCACATGCACTCATGTGCTGCACACTAGTATTGTCCTGGCAGGAATTCTTCCACGAGGGATGTCAGTATCTGCTTATCAGGTCCAGAGAACTTGGATGGTTTAGGAAAAACAAAGACCGAGATCCCTGAGGTCCATTTTGGCCATGGATGGCAGGGGCAGAGCTGCTTGGCTCTTTCTGCAGCCAGAGGGTGCTGAGGGGGAGCGTACACTAACCCAGCCCTGTGAGCATGGCACATCCCATCCCATCCATCTCATCCTGTGCTATTCTGTCCTATCCAGTCTCATCCCATCTGATCCCATCCTGTATGGCCTGTACCATCCCATCCATTCATCCCATTCTGCCACATTCCATCCTGTCTCACCCCATCCTGTCCTATCTCATCCTGTCCTGTCCTATCCCCTCTCATCCCATCCCAGGCCCATGCAGGCTGCAGCTGCTCTGGGCGCGGGAGCACCGGGGAGCTGGAGGGGGGCTCTGCCGAGGGCTCTGCACAGGTGTCTGGAGCTGGGATCAGGGTTCTGGCTCTCACTGAAGCCAGAGCTCTCTTCTCCCTGAGACGCTGCAGTTCCAGCGGCTGAAACCACCGCGGTCCAACAAACCCAAAGCAGGAGGCGCGGCTCCGTGCCCCGCACACGGAGCGGCACAAGTGAAACCTGCGCTTCGCTCGCAGCTTTGTGTCTGCACGGCCACGCACAGGGCACTTCCCATCACCAGAGCAATGTAGCCCCTGGGCTTGGCCTCCCAAAGTGCTGCAGCCACCCAAGAGCCTGTGAACTGCTCCAGATGTTTATAAAGCACCAGGGGTATTTCTAAGCAAAGTCTTTTCACCGCTGAACATCATCAAATGAAGCCTGGGTTATTGCTCGGTGTCAGTTGTGAGCAGACCTGTCACATTGCATTGCTTTTTCTCCCCTTTACTGCAGCATATGCAGGCCCTTGTTATAGAAAACATGGCTAAACTGTTTGAAACCTCTGGACTCCGGAGATAAAATCTGATCCAGATGTGGGCTGGATAATCCACATGGCGCTCAGCTGAAGCGGGTCATTTATTGCACCACACATTTTTACTGGCCTTGCTGCTCTCGATCCATTTGTTACTATGAAGGGTTTGAGAATTTAAGCCAAACCATTTATTAACCTCAGAGAAATCCTCACCTGGGAGTGCTGGCAAACGCAGGAGCAAAAGCATGCGGGTAAGTGAAAGCAAACTGTGCTTCACTATTGTATTTACCCCCTTAAAAAGCCTAAACACCATTTCGTAGCTAGGAAGTTAAAAGCCTCTGATTTTTAAAGAGATTTTAATAATGGGGCTTGGGAAGTATCTCAGCAACAATATCAATGTTAAAGTAGTCGACTTGATCCAACACTCATCCCCAAGCACTAAACCTGGACCAGAGAAGGCAAAACTCTGCCATGGCAAAGGCTCAACAAACAGGAGAGACATTTACATCATTTGTGCCCTACTCTGACACAGAACCAGGATAGTGCCTTGAATTCTTTGCTGTGTTTAACAAAGCCTTTCCCCAAGCTCAGCCAGCGCTCTCAAAACTACAA
The DNA here is from genome assembly GCA_002631895.1 of Agapornis roseicollis. Taxonomy (NCBI): domain Eukaryota; kingdom Metazoa; phylum Chordata; class Aves; order Psittaciformes; family Psittacidae; genus Agapornis; species Agapornis roseicollis. The sequence continues at coordinate 70,990 of NDXB01013858.1, forward strand.
GAGCTGCAGCAAAGCAAAGCAAAGCTGATCTGGCCCCACGCTGCCTATGGAAGAGGATGATGAGGACCGTTTGGATGGCCACAGCCATCCCATGCTCCCTGCAGCAGCTCCAGCAGCATTACTCACACCTCCCCAGTCCTGCTGCTCTCAGCCATGTGGCAGGAATTCAAGCGGGTGGAGCCCTCTTCCCTCTGGAAATATCTGATAAAAACCCCTTCCCTCCCCCTTTCCCTTCTCACAGACAGGATATGGGTGTGGGGCCGGTGTCACGCAGGGGCAGGGGGCTGCGGGGAGCCCCCCGACCTGCTGCACCAAGGGGCTTCCTTGGCTTGGAGGAGCCATGGCTCATGGGGACCATGAGCAGCCACATCCCTCAAGGGTCTGCGAGTCTGAAAGCTCCTTTTCCCTTCCCTCACTTCTACAACATTTCTAGGTCTTGCAAAAGGGATGAAGGGAAGACAGGATGCTTTAAAAGGACAAGGAGATTCCTTTCAAAAGTCAGGTTTGGTAGAGATGAGTGAAAAATGACTGTTCGTATTAGGTACAAATATAGAATCCCCGAATGGCTGGAAGGGACCTTAAAGCTTAAATCCAGCTCCAACCCCTGCCACGGGCAGGGACCCCTTCCATAGAGCAGCTTGCTCCAAGCCCCTGTGTCCAACCTGGCCTTGAGCACTGCCAGGGATGGGGCAGCCACAGCTTCTCTGGGCCATCACCCTGTGCCAGTGCCTCAGCACCCTCACAGGAAGAGCTGCGTCCCCTTCAAACACGTGGCTTTCTCCAAAGGGGTTCCAGGAGCTCACTCTCCAGGAGCCAATCCAGACTCAAACCCCCAAACCTGGGACTTCCATCGAGAGCTGCCCAACCGAAACCTCTGCTTAAGTCACTGGAACCCTCCAAAGAGGTGAAGAGCAGAGCCTGGGGGTGAGCTCCCTCCTTCTGCACAGAACCAAACCTCCTCTGCTTGCAGCCAGCGCTAAGAAAGCTCTGTAACACCCTGCAGCACTGTGGACCATTGGCTGTGCCAGCACCAGCAATGGCATTTTGCAGCATTAAACCCGCTCTCACCCAGTACCTTTGCCTTTACAGAGGCACAGCCTTTTATCACTTGTGCTTTGTACTACAAGGAACTTGGGTTCTGTGTTTCAGGTGAACACTTGTGCCTTACACCCTTCAGCCAGTCCTCAATTCTCTTTCTCTCTAATAAAATGGGTTTTTTTTCTCTTCCTATAAAATTAACAGAGACTGGAGGGTCAGGCCCAATGGCTCGGGTGAGCAACAGACCTTGGCAGCAAAGGGAACATGAAAGCAGCACCGTGAAACAGGAGAACAAAATAAAGCAAATTCTTTCACTTCTTATTCCTTATTCCATGTCAGAAGGAAAAATAGAGTTCAGGAGACATCTGGGGTCCTGGCACAGAGTGCTGCTTTACAGTTTTAACTCCCTTTTTATTACTTCACGGTTGTTGGGTTTGGGACCAAAATGATATTTCCCTAAAATACAACCCTTTAAAAAGCACTAGCTCGAGAAAATCTCCGTCCCGTCAGTCACTGTTTCATAGGATGAATATTTGAAGAGCTGGAATAGGACATATTAATATTTATGTTGATTGATTTGATTTTCAGACAATGTTTAGCTCCCACCACAAAACAAAAGTAAGGCTAATTTACACTGACACAGACTGAGAAACGACTTCAACTGTGGCTGCACTCCGCCGCTTTGCGTGCTGCATCAGCATCCCCTCCTGTTATCTGTAATAGTACAGGGAGCTCTTCCACCCTGATTCCCCTCTTTCTCAATCCAGAAGCATTTTCTGCTTGCAGCGTATCACTTGGAATGTGTTGGCTGGGATGCCTGATGTAGAACATCACTGCAGTGTGGAAGTGCAGTCACCACTGAACACCCATTAAAACACATCCCCCTCCTTGTTCCATAAGGTACAAAGAAGTTGCCCCATGCAGTAGGCTGCTCTGGTGCTCAGTGCTTGTAACCCTGGCTAGCTGCTGCAGTCAATACTCACCACACAACTCCACAACACAGAACGCGATCCAGCAAAGCTGCCTCCACTTCATGATGTTTAAACTTCCCAAGAACAGCATTCCTGCTCGCGGCTCCCACCACAACTGGATCTGGCCGTGACAGCTCTTGCGTTTTCAGTCCTGCAGCAGCTCTGAGCTCATGGAGCTGCTTGGGTTTAGTTCAAGCCTTTGAGATCACTCACTTGTGGGGTGGGTTTCTCTTCAGGGGTTGTGCTTATGGTTCAAGACTGAGGTGGAGTTTCTCCTGTCACAGTTTTATACAGTTCATGGCAGCCTCACTATCTCTTAGGTAATTTTCTCCTCCCCACTTCCCTGCCAGCGCTTCAAAACAAACAAAAGAGCAACCCTCTCCCCAGCAAAGGATCCCAAAGCCTCGCTGGGCTTAACTCTTTCCTGAGAGCCGCTTACTTTCCTGTTGGAGGGAAGGCAGGGATGCAGTGTGCTCCAGCTGCAGGGAAGGATCAGAGCAGAGCCTGCTCCTAAACTCCCTTCAAAGCAAAGTAAACACCATCTGATGAGAGCAGGAGAGCGGAGAACCCCTGGTCCAGCCCCATGCACGGTGCCAGGGCTGTGCCAGTGGCAAGGAGGAACCTGGAAAACTGACTTCAGAATCACGGATTTTCTCAGTGAATTAAGCAAGGAACTCAAGGATGTGAAATCATCACTGACCTGAGGAGAAGGAGCTCCATTAGCCTCGCTAAATTGACTGTGGTCAAACAGAGAATGAAATGGTTTAGAGAAGGGCTGAGGGAAAGAAAAACCCACAGGTACAAGACCTGGAGCAGAAGAGGAACTCAAGACTAGTAACATCCTAGACCTCCTTTCCATTAATAACACATTATAGGGACATTACCAATAGTGCAGAAATACTGACTTACATCTTGCTATCAGGCTGAGCTTCACCAAGTGGGAATGGTTCTCCTGGCTCTCTACAGGGCTGCACTGCAGACATGTGTGGGACCAGCACTGGACTTAGAAGGGTGAGGGATGCTCTGCAGCAGGCAGCAAATGGAGCTGAGTCAATACACCCTAGCACAGCCTGAAAGAGACATGAGGATCTCAAAAGCACTGATTAAGTACATATACATATATATATACATAATAATATATATTAATACATATTAATATATATATACATATATATATTAAAATCTATTTCTTAAAATTAAAAATACTCTTGTGTTTCTATTTCTTCATTTTTATGTCTGGGGACACCAAAGGTAACAGAAATGTCTTAGTCATCATCTAACAATTTTGGCCTTTGGGGATAATAAAGAAAAGGTATGATCGCTTGGGAAACCAAACTAGTTAAGCCTGGATTCTTCCTTTTCTTTTGCAGCTAAATGGTGCAGTCACTAAAGGAGTCACAGGAAATCCAAAAATGAGGTGGGCAGGAAAACAGCAACGGGAGGAAAGACAATTAAGAGCTTGCCTAATGTATTATCTGCTTGTGGCTGCCCCTAGGACAGAAAAGGAACAAAAGGCAGAAGACAAGAGAGGGTCGTGTTATGCACAAAGAAAAACCTCAACAGCATTTCTAATACGTACATTTCTTGGTATGACAAAATGCCAGTAGCTTTTGTTTTTAACACGGGACAGGGTTGGAGGAGTTGATGTTTAAAGGTCCCTTCCAACTCAAAGCATTTTGTGATTCCATGGCAGGAAACATCTCTTGGAAGGAAACATCTGTAGCTAAGAAATGCGCTCCAGCATCTATATAAAGACTTGTATTATGTGCAGTAATCTATTACTGTCCGACAGAGCTATAGAGCTCTGTTAAAGCCCAAAATACCCCAGTAAAATATGGTCTACAACACGGTGTAAAACCTGAGTGTGGACACAGCCCGGCTGTCTCCCGCAGCTCCCACCAGCATGCTGGCTTTTTCGCTGTCTCAAACACTCACACACTTTGGGAAGCGCATGACTCAGTACGTAACACAGGTTCGCTTAGCAAATACATGCCAAAGATGAAATGAGAAAAGCAGAGTGAGACAAAAGTCCTATTTAAATAACAGATGATTATTAATTCTTTTCTTATTAAAGTGAGAATTTGGGTTGGATAATGCGACTAAAAATAAAAGAGTTGAAATTTCAAAGTATCAGCCACATCAGATGAAGACCATCTGGTGCGAGCTAACATCCCATCACACTGAAAAGCATCAAGACAAGCTGTGGAGCTGCCTCTGGCAGGACAAGGCTCAGGACCGCTCCTGCCCAGTGAAGGCAGAAATGCTTAGAAATGGCATCTCAGCCCTAAAAACAGGTGAAAAAACAAACCAAGCCAGCTGGTGCTGAGCCTCTTGTCAGCATGGGGGCTGCAGGAAACCAGCCCCACGGTGGCTCCCCACTGGTGGCCAGTCCCCTGCCCACCCTGCCTGCACCAGGGGCTCTCCCCTCTGCCCTGCAGCCTTCCTGCCATTCTCTTCCAGCGCTGCTCTGGGCTCCTGAGTGACACAAACCAAGAGGCTCATCCGGGTCTGGCTGCCGGTTCTATTTCACCTTTCAAACCCAGCCTAAAAATAGAGAGCTGGACTAAGAATAGGCAGGGGCCGGGTCTGTCAGACACCAAGCATGGGAAGCGCCCGTGCTGGTTTCCACGGGAAGCCAGGCTGTCTTGCGATGACATTCCTGTGTCAAAGATGTAAGGTTTCACGAAGACTCCCGCCTGCTGAGTGCGCTGAGTATGTCAGATCATGCCTTAGAGCTTGTCTGTGGACTCAACTAAGCATGGCACAGCAGCAAAATCCGACCTATCCCCAAGTGAAGAACCAAAAGAACCACGAATCGCTTACTTATTCAGCTTATTCTTTGGAGCCAGACTAACCACAAGCCTCTGTGGCCTGGTGCCCATTTGCAGTCATGTTTCAGAGATGCTGGGCAATGGGCAAGCTCTTTGGTTGGTGGGTGTGTATCTGTGTACACACCTCCAAGCATATTCCATATATCCAGCTGGAGCCAGGCTCTTCAGGTATTTCTTCCTGCCTGTTCAGTGAGCAGAAGATAACGCCCTTTCCCACTGATAGGATTCTCCACTGAAAGCTCTGTTTAAAGTGACTTGAAAGATTTCCTCCTTTCAGGCCCCTAACAAATCATTCTGGTGGAAAACTTCAACACCAACATAAGAAACACGTACTTGAAATATCTCAGCCCATGTCAGCTGTATGAGGTTAGCAACTCCTGAGCCAATTCCAACTAAACATTTACAGGATCAAGAGTCCACATTTCAAACAGCACGGTGATGAAGGTTTGTTCGCATAGACCGGGACTGGGGCCAAGTATTTAAGGGTGATTTAACTTAATTGTGAATGATGCAATAGACATATGGCTGGGAAGTTATATGCCAGGAAACATGTTTTCTATAAGTATTTTAGCAGGCAGATGGCATACAATAGTTTTGGTGTAGTCATTTCCTCACCTCTTAAAAGTTGCTATTTTGGAATAATTAGATTCCCACCATCTTCCCAAGGCACCAGCACTGCTGACCCAGAGGATGTGCAATGTTAGAGGACTATTTCTCTACAAAATGCCATCCCATAAAGCAAACATAGCATTTGCCCATCCATTGCCGTTCAAGAGACTTTAAAACTTTCCCACTTAAATCGAAAGTGAGGATTAATGGTGGATGGGAACAGAAGCACATGAAAGCACTTGGAGCAACGCCACACCACAACTAAACCCCAAAAGCCAAAAGTTTTGAGTCTCAATCCTCAACCATAGCAACCAAACCACACCACTTCCCGGCCAGAGCAATGCTCTCTGGAACTTACAACCACCTCAGGCCTCCAAGGAACTGCTGCAGGAGATGCAGCTTCAGGAGCAAGGTGAGCATCCCTATGCCTGGATGGGGCCAGAAAACCACAGCAGAGTAAGAAGCTGCAATGAACCTAACTGCATCTGAGTGATGCTTGGGTTATTTGTGATAGCTTTTATTTTAATTAGGGCTTTGTACAAAACAGGATTAAAACAGAACGGTTTGGGTTTGAAGGGACCTTACAGCCCATTCAATTCCAACCCCTGCCACAGGCAGGGACCCCTTCCACTGGAGCAGCTTGCTCCAAGCCCCTGTGTCCAACCTGGCCTTGAGCACTGCCAGGGATGGGGCAGCCACAGCTTCTCTGGGCACCCTGTGCCAGTGCCTCAGTGCAGGGCTTGCTTCCTAATACCCTAGTACCTAATCTAAATTGAATTTAATCTTCCCCATGAACCCTCTAAGATGCTGTTGGGGTCACATCTCCTTTGTATTAACAGCAGGAATGAGATCAAACACTGACCAGGGTTGAGCAAGGGGAACTCATGTCCTCTGCTAACACAGGACGCAAGCTCTCTACTCTGAGCAGATGGAATGAACTGATTGTGATTCATCTAAGAAATAGCGAAGAACTCAAAAGCTTCCCTAATAGTATCATCCTTATCATGGTTTCCTGAAGAACTTGTCATCTATTTGTTTTATTGTGTTTGATTTTGCACATTATTATATTTATATTGTAGCTCTTGGGGCAGGAAACGCTTCCTCTATTACTGCTTCAGAAATGACATCCTGAGAGTCCCTGTCAAGGCAGCCTTTGTGTGAAGGCTGTGCTGGAGAGACAATTACCTCCATTTCTACATCTGAACCTTCCAAAGCCATCCGCTTCTGCCAGCCAAGGAAGAGCCCCTCACCCCCAGAGCGCCATCCCTGCTTGTGCCCTCCACCACCAGAGGATGCTGGAGGAGAACTCACCTTTACCTACACCAGTAAATGCAGGTTCCCCCTCTCCTTCCTTTGTAATCCCAAATGAAAACCTCCTGCTTCAGCAAGAAGTACACAGCATGTCTGGGCTCTTCAATTTAGTTCCAGAGTGCGCAGAGCCTTGAATAACCTTCATTCATGAAAGCAAGCTGCCTTTCCAGACCACTGTTTATCGAGGTGCTTGTATTCTTTCTCTGATTTGTATTTAAATCTAGTTCTCAGAATTAAAGACCAAATACATCACAGAATCCCAGTCTGGTTTGGGATTGGGCAGGAATGGGGCAGCCACAGCTTCTTTGGGCACCCTGTGCCAGCACCTCAGCATCCTCACAGGGAACAGCTTCTGCCTCAGAGCTCAGCTCAGGCTCCCCTCAGGCAGGCTCAAGCCATTCCCCTTGTCCAAGCCCCTCTCCATGTTTCTTGTAGCCCCTCTAGGCCCTGGAGCTGCTCTAAGCTTTCCAGTCTGAACAATACATATACTACTTTAATTTGGGCAAAGGCTGGCCTCTTCATAATCCTTGCAACTCCATTTAATGCATGCCCTGGTATTTATTACCCCCTTGCAAAGCTACTGCTTATTCATTTACACTCAGCAGAGTCATTCCTCAGAGAGAGATGAAAAAACCCCTGCGAATACGAGACTTTTGAGCCATAGATCATCTATTTTCTTTTAAAAAGCTTTTGGAACTCTTAAAGAAACACCAAGAAAAAGATGCATGCTTGCTGCAACTGTAACGTACCCTTAATAGAAGTGATGTATTAAAACAAATTGCTCCATGTGATTATTCTTCTACAATCAATATCTTCAAATAAGAAAGCAAAGACAAAGCACACGTGCCTACACTGAAGCAAACCATATGGTGGGTGGATTGCTGAACAGTTTTAAGCCTTAAACTTTAACTTCAGGATTGGTGGTTCAAATCTAATCAAGGCTCTGCTCATTTGCTACCTTCTGTCTGTTCAGCGCTTTGTGGGATACTGCTGGGTCTCTAATACAGTTTTAAGGGGCAGGCTACAATGTAAATCAAGTCACTTAAGCGGTTTTCCATGAAACTGTTCCCCAGATGCGTATTTTCCACAGCAATAGCGGCGGTCGAACGAGTCAGAAGGAATTGCCTTGAAGAAACGAAGCAGGAATCAGCAAACCAGAAAACCAAGTGATTTTTCCAAGTTGCAGGAACAGGAGCCTAAATGCAAAGGAACAAACTCGGGTGCAGGATGGGCAGAGCCAGGAGAGAGATTCAGAGCCTGGCTTGGGTTGGAAGAGAGAAGCATTGCTGAGGTCATGATGATGTCTTGGAAAGAGCCATCAAGTTAATGACAGCCACACCGCTCCTGTCTGCACTAGGTCCAGTTGTACTGGGATTTCAGGTGGTCACTGCTGGTGGGCTGACGGGAGGAGATACCCTCAGAGATCAGAGCTTGGGGTTTTTCTCCTCAAAACATTCCCATTTGTTTGAAGATACAAAGAATGCCGAGAAACTGCAGCAATATAAGAAAAGGAACAGGAGAGGACAGAGATGAACCGATGGGGTTTCTGTTTCTATCCATCACTACTTTCGGGCTGGACCAGAGTCTCATTAGCCTGGCTGATTTCACTGACTGCTTTTCATTGCTGCCCCATCCAAAGTACTTAACTATAATAAACAGCAGCACCATGAAACACCAATAAAAATCATTAAAGCATAAGTCTAGTAATTTAGGACAAAGATTAGCTTCTCCATCGAGACCTGCAGACTAATCATTGCAATTTATTTCTCTGGATGCCATCTGAACGTGCAAGCTGGATTCATTGTTTGGGCTTTTTCCCCGTTGTTGGGACTGCAGCAAGTCCATCTTGTGGGTACACCGTGCGAACGGTACCTGAGATGCTTAATTGCAACTTCAATTCCAAATAAACGCTATTTTCAATACTGTTTGGTTTAAATGCGATGAATTTACAGCATCATAGAATCACAGAATGGTTTGGGTTGAAGCAAGCTGCTCTAGTGGAAGGTGTCCCTGCCTGTGGCAGGGGGTTGGAACTGAATCAGCTTTAAGGTCCCTTCAGACCCAAAGCAGTCTGGGATTCTCTGATTTATTCCCAGGGAGAACCACCTCTTCAGCTGTAAGCTATGTAAAGTGGGCCCAGGGTGGTATTTCTCATGGAGAAACCCCAAACTGTAATTAGGAAATAAAGGAATGGCTTTTACTCCGAGTAAGTATCAGCTCAGTGCCAGATGCTGCTGAAGCATGGGATGAGATGTAAAAACCTCCTCAATGGCAGTGATAAAAGGGCACCTTTAAAAGCACTTGGGAAGGGCTCTCATCTCCACCCTGGCAATTGCTGATAATAAAGCGCTGCTTGTTTCTACCTGGGAAATGAGGTCCCAGAGGTACAAGCGCCTTTGGTTTTCAAAGGAGGGTTTGTTCAAATACAGAGACAGGAGCATCCTCACTCATTACCAACTCCTGCTGCCACTGCCCCACTGCACTGGGAACCAGCAGCCCGCCTCTACCATATCCTTTTGTTTTGACTTTTTAAAGTCTTGGGTCTTTGAGTGATAAATCAAATTAAACAGGAAACAAAGAGCCACTTTGCTGGTTGTCTCCTGAAGAGAAGGATGCAACAGCAAAACTATTGCAACCGCAGTGCTAGATGACCTGAAAGAATGGCAGGGCTCTGCGCACGGCTATGAGCACACAGCTAAATTCAGACACCTCTTATTTATTGATGTGTTTGTACAATAGGAGTGGCTGGCAATGCTGCAGGCTCCAAGTACCTTCTGATGGCACATAATAAGCTCAGACAACACAGACCTACAGTGAATAATAGAACAAAAAGCTTCCAGTATCACTGCAAAATCAAAGCGCATAGGAAATCAGATGCTATCCAGTCAAGCCTCCTGGGAAAGGGAGCGAGGGGCATCTTAGCAGCTGTGAAGGAGGTGGGTGTTATAGGACACTTGCATTAAAATATAAACATTCTCCAGCATTAGCATGTAAAATCACACTGCTATTTCACCAGACAAACTACCGTGTACCTCATATAATGCCACTGATAGGGCCCAACTAAAGAAAAGCACAGCAAAGAATCCCATTTGTGGACACAACCCCAAACCTGTATTCTCAGTACTATGATGATGCAGGGGTAAAAAAAAATACATGCATTTATGAGGTGATGAAAGATGCACTAGAAATGACCAAGACAAATGACATCCCACAGGAACAGAGAGTTAAGGACCCCGTTTTGATCCAGATCTGTGGGAAGATTTCGAGGCCTGAGGGAGCTTCCCAGGCACAGCACCTTTGTCCCCTCCATGTTCAGGATGGCACCTCCTCAGCCACAGCAGGGTCCCAGATGGAGTGGGGATGGTCCCAGAACTGCTCCATAGGCGCAGCCATCCAGCCACAGGGCTGTGGGCAAACCTCCCCATTTCCGATTTGGGAACAGATTTCACACACAGGGAATCCAAAAGTATTTCTACTGTGACCTGGTGCTTGCTGCATCCCCAAGTCACAGCCATGCCTTCACCTCTCCCCTTTGCTCACTGCTCATAAACTCTGTGCTTTCTCCAATTTCATTTCGCTTTCAGATATTGTTCTCTGAGCTCCATCAAATGTGTTTTCCCCCTGTGGTACCACACTGGAGTTACTGCTGCTGGAGGTCCTGACACAGCACAGAACAGCCTCTGTCAGCAGATCTGTGATGAGCAGAGCTCCCTGAGAGGGGAACGTTTCTGCTCTGTGCCTTCAGAAACCCTTTTCTGAAAGGATCTCGAGCGATGATGATGAACAAAGAGCACCTTCATTGCACACAGACAGAGCCCAGGAAGCTGCTAAGGGGGGACTAAGGGGGAAATCTGGGGGATGCTGCAGAGTGGAGCTGGGGCTTGTGGAGGGGACAGTCAATGGAATCAGCTAGACTGGAAGAGACCTGCTGAAGATGATGAAGTCCAACCATTCCCAGCCCTGCCAAGGCCACCCCTGCCCCATGGCACTGAGGCCTCGTCTCCATGGGGTGTGAACCCATGCAGGGCCAGTGCCTGCAGCCCTGCCCTGGGCAGCCTCTTCCAGTGCCTGAGCACCCTGTGGGCAAGGAATTGTTCCTCAGCTCCACCTAAACCTGCCCTGGTGCAGCCTGAGGCCGGCTCCTCTTGTCTCATCCCTTGTTCCTTGGGAGCAGAGCCCAGCCCTAGGAGCAATAAGGTCCCTAAGCCTTCTAAACATGGCTCTGGCTGAGGCAGTCGGAGGACTGAGGGAGCTCACACTGAAAGTTTGGATGAGGGATACTACACATCGACTGGTGACTCCACCCTCAAGAACGTTTCCTCCAACCCTTTGGGATGCAGCTTCTCTCAGCACCATTTGTAATCGCAGGGAGAGCATCGGCAATGAGAAGGGATACCGCATCATTTAGCTAAAGCACTCCTGTGACACAGGGCACACGATCGATATGTGGAAGCTGAGGCTCCATTACTTATTAGAAGTGCTTCAGAGAGCGCTTTGGAGAGACAAGCCCTACCCTGGGACCTCTCCTCGATGGCTTCAGATTAATTGTTACAGGTTTCTCGTCTTGTTTTTATGGAAGAAAGATTTGTTTGCATTTTGCCACCCCCCTGGAGTTTTACCATCATCTTTTCTCATTAGGATGGTGGCAGGAGGTCAGAGCCCTCTGTCTGAGCAAGCTTCATCCGTAATTTGGAAGGGAGACTTTCAGAGCTGCAGTATTCACTGTACCTTCCCCCGTGTGTTGCTCTGTTTCAGAGCAAGCTATGGAACCCACACCCCCACCTCCCCGTTTCTTATTTAAACACAAAAGCTTTCTAATTCCTATCAAGGCCTAAGAGACAAGCTGTGGCTCTGCCGTTCTCCAGGCTCAGACCTGCTGGCTCAGTGGTCTCCAGCCACGTTTCTGGTGGCATTTGATTGCCATACACAGGAACAAGGCAGAGCAGAAAACCTCCGCAGATGGGGCTGCTTCACTGAGGTTACTCGGTCCTTCCTAGCCAGAGGACAGAGTGGGAGCTGCCTCCACCTTGCCACCATTCGCTCTGGTTTCTGGTGTTCCCAATTACTTTGGAATCTGGAGAAGAAGCCGTTGTCAAACCCTGCAGAACAAATTGAACGTCGGGGTTTCAAAGCATTCTAATAAAGCAGATGGCACCATGAGCCCATAAATCTCCTCCCAACTTCAATGCATCTAAACACTGACAGATTATCCATTAATGGGCAGATTAATCCTGAACAGCAAAAACAGTGGGAAGGAAAATACATGCTTTTGTCTCCGTAACAGGGAAAATGAACGTGCTAATATGTACAACTCACAGGAGAGGAGCAGTTACATCCATTATGAGCATGTGCAGCTACTGGCAGAGCCCAGAGGCACTGGAAGATGTGTGCAGAGCACAAGGTAATGGCTTCCTCCAGCTACTCGGGGCCTCACTGGGATCAGGAAAAGGAAAACAGCTTTAGGATGGAAAGGGAGGGGTGGCAGCCCTGATGCCGGAGCCTGCTTCCCAAATGGACCCATTTATTACCAGTGCTTTATTTGCCTTTCCTGCACACCTCCCTGACAAGCTTTTGCTGATGGGCACTTTGGCCAGCTCCTAGAATCCCAGCCTGGTTTGTGTTGGAAGGGACCTTAAAGCTCCTCCAGCTCCAACCCCTGCCATGGGCAGGGACCCCTTCCATAGAGCAGCTTGCTCCAAGCCCTTGTGTCCAACCAGGCCTTGAGCACTGCCAGGGATGGGGCAGCCACAACTCCCCTTTGCTGACCCAACAGCAGCACGTGCTATTTCACCGGCCATCGCAGGGCCAAGTGAAGGATTCCTGGTGTTGCCTATTGTAAGTAGCAGCCCCCCCCCCAGCGCCGCATCCCCTTCTCAATGCCATCCCCTCCTCTCCCCACCGCTGATTTGCTTGGCAGGTGTGAAATATTAATTGCCTCACATGGGAGCTTGGCTCACTGTCTGTCGCATTTGACTGAAATACCATTCTCTGCTGCAACTATAATTACTGGGGGTCTGGGGTTTAAAAATAGCCCCTCGCCTGCCTGTTAATGAGGAGCCACGCTTTGCTACACAACCAGCTATTTTGGTTAATTATAAAGAGAAAAGGACAAATTTGTCACGTCTTTTGTTTTCGTTCCACCGCGTCTCCTGGTGACAGCAGGGCCGAGCCGTGATGGACTGCTCAGCCGACAGCACCAGATGCTCCCTCCCAAAACAGGGAGGGAGTCAGCACTGGCTGGGGGTCTCAGTGCTCGGGGGGGGGGGGGGGGGGC
>NDXB01013858.1:84139-117640 GCA_002631895.1 Agapornis roseicollis
GGGGGGGGGGGGGGGGGGGTCCTGCCTCTCCCCACAGCAAAGGGGTTCAAACAAAGGAAAGATGATTTCAGCCAAAACCTAAATCTTCACTCAAATGCTCCCCAAGCAAATGTCTGCGGATGCTCCGACTCAAAAGCACTGATTTATTCCTACAGAATCCTGTTCTAAATACTATTATTATTATAATTATATATTATAAGGGATCTTATATTACTGTATGTATTATGTAATAATAATGCTCCTAATAATGCTATATCTTATGAAAGTGCTGACTTGGGGCACCCTGGGCTGCAGCTCTATCACCAAGTAGACCCTCTCCTGTGCGCTCTCTCCTTGGCTGGCAACAGGACAGAGGGGGCCCTCATACATCCTCCCCCCATCATTCCCACATTAAGAGAACCTGCCTTCTCAGGCTTGCTGAATGCTCACACCAATGCTCACTCAAGTTTCTGGTTTGTGCCTTAGAAAGAAGGAAAAATCCCTTTCTTGGGTGCCAGCACAGAGGAAAGCGCTGACAAGTTTGGAAATGGCAGCTGTAAGTGCTAACCAACCTCCCCGTGGCCTCATGTGCTAATTAATAATGTGTTAATAAACCTCCAGAAGAATAAGGATCAATAGAGCTGCTGCATTCCCAGGCCCTGCTTGAAACCTGCCAGGCAGCAGCAGCAGCAGATGCAGTTCAGGAGAGGGAAGAGCCAAGTGCAGCTTCATTGGTCATGAGATTCCTGGTTAGGGGAAGCAGCACCCTCCCTTAGAGCTCACCAGATGTGAGACACAGTTAAGCAAACTCATTTTAACAGGAGTCATTTCAGTCATTTAACAGGAGATGGTCCCATGGTTCTAAGGATGTGCTCTGCCATCAGGACATGAGGAGGCTGCAGAACCATCGGCTTCCTGCCATCCCTAGCAGAGATGCGTGCACTGCAGTGAAGGCTTCTGTAGGCTGCTCCAAATCCTGTCCTAACGGCCAACTTCAGGGAAAACTACCTGATCATCCAGATGAACGCTTCAATCTGATGCCCAAGAATCCCAGCTCAAAAGAACATTCAGCAACACGCAGGGGAAGGAGCCTCCTCCAGCTCTTAACCACGCAAGCAGCAACAAGTAAGAAAACAAAAAGAGCAAGAAGGGAAGCAAGAGAAGTGGTGACAGTTTACTTCTTGATCTGACGCTTGAACTGCCTGCTATTCAGATACGTGCAGAATGGAAACAACCTGCTCAGCATGGTGCCATGGGCTCTCTCTTCCTTTCACAACTGCAATATTTAGGTCTATGTCTATAAAAGATCAGCAGCGATACTTTGCGCTAAGATGCATTGACAGAATGTTTCATAATTATTTATGTAATTATCTAGCATTTCAAAGACTCCACGGTAACAGCTGAAATTGATGTGTTAAAAGAGCAAAATCATTATTCCAGCAATATTGAACGCTGCTCTGTCAAATAATCATCCCATAGATATGAAGAAAGCTTTTAGAAATAGCACTCTCACTCAAGATGGTACCGGATTAATGACACAAAAATCCCATACCCTTTCCCTGAAGGCAACAGAACTTTGTATATGGAGAATTAAATTTGTATATATGGAGCATATATGGAAGTATCATACATCAAAATCAGTAAGAAACAATAGAAGAGAGACCAAACCCTTCAGCCTAGAGTAATTGCTCAAGGGTTACACTTGTTCAGAAAGCTCTCCAGAGAAAACAAAGCAATCAGGAAGCGTTGTCTCTAAACCGACAGCTTGAATGGTGCCTGTATGGCCCAAACTCCATCCCCAGCCAGGTCCATGCTGTCCTCCCAGTCTTGCTGCAATAGCAGCTACTGGGGAAAATACAGTAGTACTAATAACACCACCACCACCACTAACACATTAGTTCCAATAGAGCATAGGAAAATCCCACTAAATGAAGTGCAGCGAATCTGTCCTTGCCTTCTCCTTCTGCTGATACTTCACTAATCCTTAGAAAAGGAGCAGAAATTTTATAACCCTGGGATGAAGATTAAAAAATAAAGCCCAGTAAAATTCCCTGTGAATTATTGAAGCTGTAGCTCATTATAAGGGAAGAAGTGAGCCTTTATTTTCAGTAAGTGACACAGGAGCAGAGAAATGGCAGGATAATGATGCTCAGGCACAACAATTATTTCATGATGATAGAGAAGCATAAAGTTGAGCACTTTGATTATCACCCTGGTATGTTTTTATGCACCCAGTTTAGAGACCGATCAATCAGGGGGGTTCTGATGCTCCAGCCCTGCTCAACTACAGCATTTGCTTGGTGCTCCATCACGTTGCTTTGCCCTGTGCCTAAAGCACTGCATTCGTAGCAGCTCTTATTTCCCCATTTCGCAATACAAGGCTTTGACACAGAAATCCTGAGCTTGGATAAAAGGCAGGCTCAAAGGGGTCCCTCCCTTCCCAAGGATCCCACCCTTGGACCTGGCCGAGCTGCGGGTGTGATGCTGCCGCTAATGATCAAAACCAGCTGCTCACTGCCTAAGGAGGAGCAGAGAAGGGAACTGGGGGGTCAAGAAAACAACCAACAGCAGGCACAGTCCTTCCACCCAGCACACCTTCAGGAGGAGCCTACAGCAAGGGCCATCACCCACAGAGCTGCAAGCCCTGGGCACGGAGCTGCAGCTCCGGCAGCACGGCTGTTTGTGCTGGCATCCCTTCCCTCCTTCGGATGTGTTTGCATGACACTTTGCCATAAACCATATCACTGGATAAGAGTGACGTGACATGACTTATCAAGGGGAAATGCAAGGCTTAAGTGCCTTTAAAATGCTGGCATCCCTCACAGGATGTGTGAGCTCTTTCTGAATATTACACCCATCATATGTAATTCTTTTCCTCTTGGAGAAATATTAACATGTACTTTTCTCCTCGTCAATCACTTTTCATTTGACCTTTGTATCATCGGCTGTCTTTAAGAGGGTCACATTCATTCTGATGTCTGTGTCTTGCAGAGCCTCCACTGACCACACCACAGAGCAGGGCTGGAAATGGGATGCTTGTGTATTTATACAGCACATTCCCTTCAGGGAATTCAAGCTGTTTCAGAGTACCAGTTAATCATGTATTTGGTAGCTTCGGACCAATGAGAACTAATTGCCTTGCTCTCTGAATTAACATAACGTGATGTACACAAAACTAAGGTGTACAGGTTTGGGGAGCTTCAGCCAAGCAACATAGCTTCAAAGAGTGTACACTGGTGTTGTGCACACTGGGGAATGATCCCACTTTTGGGACAACAAAAGGAATGATCTAAAGCCTTTAGAGCATTGTGGGGTAAGGGCCATGCTGCAGGTCCTTTAAACTGGGCACCAAGGGGCTGCCCAGAGAAGCTGTGGCTGCCCCATCCCTGGCAGTGCTCAAGGCCAGGTTGGACACAGGGGCTTGGAGCAAGCTGCTCCAGTGGAAGGGGTCCCTGCCTGTGGGAACAGAGGTTGGAGCTGGAGGAGCCCTAAGGTCCCTTCAACCCAAACCAGGCTGGGATCTGATATGATTCTTGTTACACTTCTTTTCCAAACCAGGCCTTAACCTTAAAGCTCAGAAGCAGGAAAACACAATGTTGTGTTCCAGACAGGGGTTTGAGATGTTCTTAAAGCCAGCCCATTTCCAATCCATAGCCTCTGTGTGGATATCCTCTATTTGGGTATTTGGTTTACCCTTTGCCCTGCTACACAGGTACAGCTCAGAATATGAGACCACAGCTGCCTTGCTAAGACACAGAATCCCAGACTGGTTTGGGTTGGAAGGGACCTTAAAGCCCATCCAGTTCCAACCCCCCAGCAGAAGGCAGACCCTTGTTCTTGAGTTCATCCCTGACATCTTTCAAGTGGAGAGAACGTTCTTACCTGGAGAGGAAGGGCCGCGTTTCCTTGTGGGTGTGCACAGGGTCAGACACATTCAGGGCATCAACAGTGAAAACCTGGACCAGATGCAGAGAACGCCTTTACTGACACAGATCCGAGCTCGCTCCCCACCCAGTACTGACCCCGTGCGCCGGCCCCGGCAACCCAGAGCCCCGCAGCCCCTCGCTTCCAGCCCAGAAGCCGCACGCAGCGCGGCGGGAATTGCGCCGGGAGCTGCGGATCCAGGCATAGACCTGGAACACCGCTAGATGGCACCGGGACCGCCGGGACTCGGAGCATCCGCCCCGGCTCCGCAGCCCAAACCCCGCTCTGCCCCTCTCCTCTGCACCCCCAACACTTGCACCCCTTCCGCTTTGCTTCCTCCGGCATCCCCCCGTTACCTCGCTTTAACAACACCCGATACCGAAACCCTCCTCTTCCTCACCCAGGTCGAGCCACCTCGGCTCCCATTAAATTACCCCCCACCCCCCCTAATTACACTATAGGCACAACGTGTAGCCTGTTAATCACCATAGGCGCTAATTACCCTGCCCTCTGCAGCCGGGGGCGGAACCCGGCCAAGCTCCTCCCGAGGCTCCGGTACCCGGGGTTTGGGGAGGTTTTGCTCTCCCAACGGTAATAATGAACCCAGCTGCAGGGGCCTGAGCTCCCTAAATGGGGAGCGTTGGCGAGAGCCGTTTGTTCTAATAAGGCTCTATTGTGTCTGTGTGCGTGCACTCGGTGGCTGCTGCCCTGTTTTGGGGGCTGTAATTCTGATAACAGATGCTGGAGGAGAAGTTTCAGTCCTGGTCCTCTTGTCCTGCTCACTATGGCCTCAGTGAGCTGCCACTTGCACCCCAAAGCTGCAGCTTAATGAGTCTTGCTCAGCGGCAAGAATCAATCAATGCCCAAGCACCTTGGCTCCCGCTGGGTAAATGGGAAGCCACCGAGTTAAAGCAGAGAGAAGTGAAGAGTGACCCCTCACATAACCCAGCACCATAGAGCAGCCACCACAAACACTGCCATTAGGGGAAACGGGGGTTCTCCCGCATCCCACTCCCACCTCAGCCTCCTGCAGGGTTCAGCTGGTTTATCCATGAAGCACGTGGCGAGAAGGAGGCTCAAACTCTGCTGTATGTGAATGGGAACCTGTACAAACGTGCTCAGGAGCAGCTGGGATTTGCCAGGCCAGCCAGAAAATGGAAGAGATGGGTTTAGAAACAGGCAGAGGGCACATGTGTGTGTGTGAGCACCCATGGGTGAGCAGGAGGACACGGGTCCCCCCACTCCTCACAGGGTGGCAGAACTGAGGCCATCAAAGGCAGGAAGGGATTTGCAGCCCCTCATTCGCAAATCCCCTCTGCCAAAAGCCTGCTTTCATCCTGAGAGCAATGAAAGGCAATTGAGGGGGATGTGATCTGTAGCTTGCAGCTTCAGGGTAGCAATAAGGCANTCGCAAATCCCCTCTGCCAGAAGCCTGCTTTCATCCTGAGAGCAATGAAAGGCAATTGAGGGGGACGTGATCTGTAGCTTGCAGCTTCAGGGTAGCAATAAGGCAGTTGAAAGTCTCCTTCTCTTCCAGGTCAGTGCTTTGCAGACAGGTCAGGGATCCAGCTGGATGTTTAACCCCTGTTTGAAGCGAGGAGGATGCCCTCGTTTCCAGGGCTCAGAACAGTGCAGGAAGCCCATGCCTGGGGTGTGCTGCAGGTAGATGCTCAAGCTCAAGCTGAACTGGGTTCACTGGATGTGACGGAGCCACGGAGAAGCAACTCGTGTCTGTGTGACCGCAGTCAGGAGCCGTGCTGGAGGGTGACAGCTCCAAAGGCATGGGTGAAGGGGACAAGGAGACAGCAATAAAATGCCTGGGTACAGGTTATGTGCCAGGCTGGGCTGGCCACAGCAGCTCTAACACATTCCCAGAAGTACTCCAGGGATTTCCCGCATTCTTCACCCACCAGACCTGAATATATTTCTTGCTGCGGGTCATAAGAATTCACTTTTGCACTCTAATTTAATGAGGTGTCTTAAATGTGGGTTTAATCACAGCATTAAGTAACGGTCACTGCATTCTAACTGGTGTGTGCAAACACCTTACCTGCGCAGACAGCTCTGCTGCATCCTTATTAACTCAAAAGCCATACCCATATTAATCACCCCACAGATTATTACTCAACCCATATCCATTACCATCCTGCTAATCCTCCCACCCATGCATTTGGCTTTTAGCTTCTCGCTGCTCCTCTGCAGATGGAGAAGGAGATTCTGGCTTGTTCCAGGGATGAAGCCTTGGAAAGGGCTCCCTGCAGAGCTCCGCACTGCACACCTCCACAGCAGAAGGCAGGCAGTTTATTGGGGTGTGTGTAAAGGGGGGGTTTGTTTGAGACCTGCAATGATTCCAGTGCTGAGACCACTGTGGAAGTGCTTCCTCCAGCCCAGCCCCAGCAGTGCCCCGGTGCTCTGGCTCCTGCTCCGGCACCAGGAATAGGCTCTCGTGAGCCAGGCAGGGAATGACAGCATCTCCACAGGGTGATTCTGCTCAGCGGGGTTGGGGGGGGATTTATCTCCTAGGCGCATTGATCTCTATTCTCTTGTCTGCAGCAGAGGAGGTAAATCCTGCCCACCAGCACGATGGGGAGCTGCTGGCCTGGGCCATTATTTTGCTGCCAGTCTCTCAGCCAGCAGAGCTTATAAATCACAGAACCTCAGCCTGGTTTGGGTTGGAAGGGACCTGAAAGCTCCTTCAGCTCCAACCCCTGCCATGGGCAGGGACACCTTCCATAGAGCAGCTTGCTCCAAGCCCCTGCCTGTGTCCAACCTGGCCTTGAGCACTGCCAGGGATGGGGCAGCCACAGCTTCTCTGGGCCGTCACCCTGTGCCAGCGCCTCAGCACCCTCCCAGGGCAGAGCTTCTGCCTCAGAGCTCACCCCAACTCCCCTCTGTCAGCTTCAAGCCTGCCCCTTGGCCTGCCCTGGTCAAAAGCCCCTTTATTGTAGCTTCTGGAACCCTGCTGGAAGTACAGAACCTGTTTGTTCTTGTACAAGCAGAAAGGCCAGGCCATGCCCAGAGCAATTCTTTGTCTTCTCTCCCAAAGTGGGTTTGAGTATTTCTGGTGCTTGATCTATTTGTTCGGTGTATCTGTACCCTGTGAGTAGCCTTGAGCCACTTCCCTCCCAGGCAGGGCGCTGCCACTCTGACCTGTGCTTGTCAAAGGCTAAAATCCTATTTGAGCACATGTAAAATATGCATGAGGTCTGTGACCCAGTCTCTAAACTCCTGTACAGCCTGAGGCAATGCCTTTGTGGCAAGCTCAGAGAGATTCCGGGTTCCTGCTGCAATAATCACATGGAAGTCAAAAGGATGCTTAAAAAACCTGTGCAAGTGAAACTCTTCTCTCCCCCCCCTCCCCGGCCCCAGATCATTCCAACACTTCCCTTTGTGGAAGCTGAACACGGCAAAAAGAGCTCTTTGAAGCATTTCTATCTTCTCCTCAAAGCCCAGCCTAATTGAGTGCTAACAAAGGAGAAAATGCTTCCTCCTCTCCCGGCGGCCGCAGAGCTGGAGCAGAATGGTGATGCCGGCTGCGCAGAGCCAGCCGGCTCCACGCATCCCTGCTCTGTATCCCGGTTGCTCCCAGGCCACCCTCTGCCACTGCAGCACAAGGTTATGTGTGTCCAGAGCCACCCAGCAGGGACTTGGCTAATGAATGTTCCAGTCATGGTGCTTCTGAGATGCCCTTAAAATCAGATCTCCCAACAACTGCATAAGGGATGAGAAGTAGCTCCAAGAGCTGGGAAACCACTGCAAGGGGTTGGAAGTTCTGTTTGTCAGAGGGGAAAACCTGAAACAGAGCTGGTGTGAGGCAAGCTCAAAGCACCAAGGAAGGACACATGCATGGCCATGTGGACCCAGTTACAGAGCTCCGAGCTTTGCCTTCAAGTCTGGATGAATGGGATCTATTTATGACCCCCCAGACATTACTGCTGTTGCTTAAGCCATGGACAAGCCTATTTCCAGGAGCAATAAGGGCAAAATGACTGCCATAAACCTCCAGGAATCAAAAGTGAGACCAGCCCAATTCATTAATACCCACATGAGGTGGCAGAGGCAGTCTTGATTGTCAAATATCAGCATGCAGTTAATCTCTACCTGAGTTGCCTCAGCCTGGCCATCCTCCCTCCCTGCTCTTGGACATTTTGCCAAAGGGCAGCACTGAGCAGTTGTAATGAGATCCCTTCACTGGAGTTAATTATGAAGCAACAATAAAGCCTGAGCAGTTTCCCTTTTCACAGGTATTAGTTTGAACTAAAACCAAATCCTTTGCTTTGGCATCAAGAGTTATAATTGTAAATTGACCATGAACCCCGGGGTATAGTCTTGATGCAGATATAGACACATTCATGTTGTATTAGGCTGCATATCTCATTTATATTGTGTTATCACACTTCCACATTGTTTTATACACACTTGCCTGCACAAACCTACCTCTTCTGGAAGAGCTCCATTTCATCTTGTTGCTGTTGGATCTCTAGCCCCCCACTAGCAACATCAATACTTTGCATGTTCCAGGTTGACCTGGCACCTGGAGAGATGTGCCCTGTAGCAGGGATGGTGGGGGATCCTGAGCATCCCATGAACCAGTGCTGGCTTAGGGAGGTGCAATTTTAACATGGCTATTAGTGATACACTCCATTTGAAGCAAGGAAACATCCACTCAACACTAAGCTAAACCTCCACTGCAAATGAGTTAGCCACTTAGATGTAATAAGACCACACTTGCTTAGTGAAATAAAGAGGGTTTTGTGGTTACTATTGCCAGTCTAAGATAACTGTCTGATTATATACAATTATATGCCACCCTCTAGCTAAGCATTCACAGAAGAGAAAAGATGCTGGAATTTAAACAGGTTAAAATGAACATCACAATTGTACCTGGTAACTGAAAGTGTCACCTCTGTTAGCTTGAACCAGGCTGGAAAAGCCAACACCAGGATGGTCAGAATCCTTTCCACTCTTTCCAGAGTAATGATGATAAAGCACAGGGCGATCCCATCTGGTCAGAAGGTGAAATAAAAGATGGTGGACCTACAACCTTAGCAGGTAAGGTCCAAACCTGCTCTTACAGAGGTGCCTTCCAAAGCATGGCTGTGGCTCTTCTGCCTTCTGCATTGGACCTGGGAAATGTCAGAAAGATCTAAGCCATCTGTGTTCTCTATAATCTTTATTAAGCATCACTTGACCTTGTCAGTGCTGAGGACACCCTGTGCAGTGTATGCCAGATCGAAATGCAATTTTAATTGAGTATACTTATTATATCAGATGTATTAACAAGGTGCAGACGAATTCAAATGACCCTATGGTCCATGCTGTCGATCCACGTTGAAATGTCGTTCGCCTTTGCTGAGCTGAAGCAGTCAATAACCTCAGAGGTCGCACGTGGAGTGGAAACGCTTCCTGCCAGCACCCGTCCTGCTGCCTGCCTCCAGTGCCTCTGCAGTGAGCAAGTCAGCGCAGAGAGCAGCACCTCTAGAGGTCCCCTCTAGCAGCGTATCCCTCTCCTCCGGCTCTCAGGAAAGGTCTGGGGATCTCAGCTCAGGTCGTGCTTTATCCTTGGTATAAATTTAGACTAACCCAAAGGCACAAGTGGAAACCAATCATCTCCTCTTTCATTCCCAAACCATGTGCAGTCATGAGGCAGGTTTAGATTAGACAGGAAGAAGCTGTTTCCTGTGAGGGTGCTGAGGCGCTGGCACAGGGTGATGGCCCAGAGAAGCTGTGGCTGCCCCATCCCTGGCAGTGCTCAAGGCCAGGTTGGACACAGGGGCTTGGAGCAAGCTGCTCTATGGAAGGTGTCCCTGCCTGTGGCAGAGCTTGGAGCTGGAGGAGCTTTCAGGTCCCTTCAACCCAAACCAGTCTCATTCTATGGTTCTATTCAGTATGTTGGACATCGCCCCAGTGCAGCACTGGAATGGTTACGGGACTCCCTGTAACAGAGCTAAGAAAGCCCATGGGATCAGTTTGCCGAGGTTAAAAGCTACTGGTTTAAAGTGGGAGATAGCAGGATGCGGCCCAACTGCCTTCCTAAGGTTCACATCAAGCTCTGCTCTCAATTTGAGGAAAATAAGATGAAATGACTTGCCTGAGGAGCAGACTGCCTCACTGACATGATATATTTGCATTAGCTTCAAATAGGAGCAGCTTCCCCTCACCCTATTAGCTCTACACTAAACCAAGTGAAGTCATGTCAAATGGCTGTACAGAAACCACATCTTGGGGCAGCACTGAGCTCCCTGCTGTGATCCACACTGTGCCATGCCTCCCCCTTCTGGGTTAGATTTATCCTTTTTAGTACCTCATTTAGAAAGGAAAAAAAGAACCCAACCCCTAAGATCCTTCACAAGAAGCTCTAAGACCTCTTGTTCCAGATTCCCATGTTTCTTCTTTAATGCTTCCTTAAGGGGCTCCATTTTTCTGTCACTTATCATCATCCAGAGTAATTTTGGGCTGTTAGAGAAAGTTCATTGCTGTAATTGCAACCATATTGGTCATTAAAGTTGACAGGCAGCTGCTGAAGGAGTCACTTGCTGATTCCTACTACTCAGCAGACGCCTCTCAGCGCTCAAACGTTAGCTTGGATGGAGGAAATGGAAGCAAATGCATTTTACCTGAAGCACTGATAATTTCAAGGAGGGGGAAATAGGAAGAACTCATCCAGGCTTTTGCTTCTCCAACAGCGTTTGCTGCTCCTTCCTTACCTAGAGTGGATGCTTCCAGTACTTCCCGCAGCCCATACGGTCCTCGGAGCCTCCCCGCATCTACTGCACTTTGCTTCTCATTTACTCCAGGAAAACAGCCCCATGCTGCGAGGGCAGAAGCTGTTCCTCAAAGGCTGGAGGCCAGGGGTGATCCCAGCCTCCATCGGCCCCCCAGACTTTCACTGTGACTGGTGTGATTCAGTGATTAAGTAACGGTAGTTATTTAGATAGAAGGCACGCCACACACCATGGCGGAAAAGAGGGAGGCTTTTTTAACCAGTAAACTTTATTTATATATAACAACAGTACAAAGTGAGTCCTTGGCTTGCAAAATAGGAGTGTTTCATATTTACAATAGGTACACAATAATATATTAGAATAATAACAAAACCCCCTTTTTCCTTGGGACATTTTTAAATACTTAAACTTTCTTACAGGCCTGTTTGTTTTTCCACAACACTTGTAAAAACAACAACAAAAAAAAGAACCAAAACAACCCCAGACAATCATCTGAAAAATAATATATAATACAGAACTCCAGTGTGTCAAGTATAACGGGGGAGGGAGGAGCCAGGGAACGATACGGTGGAATGGGTACGGACACAAACCAATCCATTATTCCTGCCAAGACACACATTCCCTAAGACTGGCATGGGATTATCGTAAGGAGGAGGCAGAAAAAATCAGAAGCTGTTCCAGGGCTGATCTCTCCGCATCCTGTGACAGTATGGACAACGCCAGAAGTCTTAGTACCTGTACATTCCCTTCTTGCTGCTTCTCACTTGTAATGGCCCCCGAGGTGCCATTAACACAGAAACACTCAGCAATGAGAAGGATGTTTTACTTCTGAAACTCTGAAATAACGTGGCCAAAAGCACTTCATTTACTTTCCAAAGGCTCCTCTTGCAGGTGCACCTTTGCTGCCCAGTCCATGAGATGGGAACATCTGATGGAGACACTGTTGCATAAACTTCCAAGCTTATTCTAAGTAGAGGTATTAAAAATCTCAAAGGAAAGGCCATACAGGAGATCTTGGCTTTGATTTGGCAGCCTCAGGAGGCCCAGAGAGTTTGGGATATTGTCCACACAATTAGATGGACCCTGCAGGTCTTTTGAACACGTCCTTACGTGCTGCAGGAACATCTGCTTTCTGTGTTCTATTCCACTTGCACAAAGGGGAGGAAGGGGCAACACGGGGGCAAACAGGGACCTGAAAGAACAAGCACACAGACACCTCCGTGCTCACAGCACAGACAAAACACCTTCAGCTGCGTCTGAGCTGCTCCCGGTGCAACCACAGCAGCAACATTGGCACAGACAAGGAGC
Source organism: Agapornis roseicollis (assembly GCA_002631895.1). Taxonomy (NCBI): domain Eukaryota; kingdom Metazoa; phylum Chordata; class Aves; order Psittaciformes; family Psittacidae; genus Agapornis; species Agapornis roseicollis. The sequence goes on from NDXB01013858.1 coordinate 96,076, forward strand.
TGCTTTTGCAGCAAGGAAGCAGTCAGTCTCTGCTGTCCCATGCTGCTGTCTCCCCAAGGCTCAGCCCCCAGCACCCACTGAAGCTCCTTGGGGTACAGGAGACCCAGAGGGTTCCACAAGGAGGCAGAAAAGCAGCAGGTACCCCATGGAGCTGGGATGCCTCCATTGCCATGCCTTGCCCAGAGCAGCACCACTGCCTCAAGCTGGGTGAACAGAGGCTTTGCACAAAGCCTTGCAGGAGGCAAAAGTCAGTTTGAAGATTCCCACCCTCTTCCCCTTCAAAACTGATCTGATAAACCTCAGGTTCAATGGCACATTCAGGGTTGCTCAGCTCAGCAGATCCCGAATGGCACCTTCTTCAGACCCACTGGTGCGAGTGGCCTTGGGTGAAGGCTGGGGTGATGCTTTCACTGAAGACACATTCACTAACCACACAGGACTGCTCACCTGGCTCTACCTAGTACACAACTATTTACAGTGTCACAGCTCCCTGTGTTACTGGCTTGTGGTTTATGGTACAAATGCAATTCTGCAATTGGATGGCTGAAGCTTTGTGGCATTTTAATGCACATTTGATGTCAGTTATTTATCCACCTCTGAACATTTTTGCTTCTCTCCACGGCACAGTCACACTTGAGCTTCCCCTGACATCCCAGCTCATTCAAGTCATGTCTGGTTTAGTTTCATTTAGTTTGCTGAGCTGAGTCCCAGTGCCAGGTAAGCTCTGACAGCACTGGAAACGGGATGGAGAAGAGCCAGTGACATGCCAGAACATGGCTGGGCTGCTGCCATGGAATCAGCTCGAGGCATAGGAGCATCACTGGGATCATGTCAGGAGCTGCCCTTGCCAACCTGCTGGGGACAGGGTGAGGGCTGCGGGCAGATCAGTGCTCCTCATCCCCTCTGGCTGCTTGGGGCTTATGGAAACCTTCTCTGTAGGTCATGCCCACCAGAGGAGGGAAGTGCTCTGAGCCTTCCCATGCAGGCTTGAACAACTTGCACTGAGGTGCTCTGATCCAGCAGCGTGCAGGAACGTAACCCCTTTAAGAGCTTTAAGCCCTCTTGCTTTTGTCCTCCATGTGCCCACCCAAATTGCTTCCTACATCATGACATTTTTGGGTGAAGTACAGTTGACGGAAGGAGAGAGAACTCACACGGGGATGGGCCGCTGGGATTTTAAGACAGTGTGTTGAAGGCACTGCTGTGATGAAGGTCTCTGTTGCCACCATGTCAGGTGGCTGCACTCATCATCCCCACTGTGTTGCAACACTGAGACCCTGTGGGAAGGCATCACCATCCGGCATGACCACATCCACCCTTCTTTGCTGCCAGGGATGCTGCCCACCAGCAGTGATGCCATGGCAGTGCTTTGGCTTCTCAGCACTGGTTCCTGGGATGGATCTTCACGCAGCTGCAGACTGGTCCATGCTGCACAGGGGGCACAGCACTTTGGAGGTGCTGATCTCTCCTCCCTCTCTTTTAACCATAAATCCATCCTTTATGGCAAGTGGACCACTTCACGTCTGCATCCTCTGCACTTTGGTGGGCTGCAGCACTGCGGGGCTCAGGCGGAGAGACAAGCTTGCCTGTAAGTTAGACTCTTGTATATGGGTTTTTAATAAAGGCTTTCAAGGTGGAGAAGAGTTTGATTAGCACCTTGCTCCCCCTTGGAGTGGGTGCTTTGATAGCAGAAGATTAAATGGAATTATTCAAGCAGTGACACCAGGCAGAGAGATCCCGGAAAATGACGTCTCCCACTTTGATGTCGGAATACCTGAACCAAAGTGAACCGGAGAATCAAAACACCAAGGGGCCTTGCAGGAGGGATGTGAAATGGTTTCACCTAAGGCAACGTCACTGCCCCTTCCTGACTGAAACTCGAGTCCAGTTTGCTGCAAGTGCAAAGAAAATGCCATTTTGATCTGAAGCTTCCTCTTCCCAAAGCAGTAATGGAAAAGTCAGATGCAAACAGGGCAATGGATTACAAGTGCTTTGCCCCAAGGGGATATGTTGCTTCCTTCCATATAATTGCCTGTAAAGATCCATAATTAATGTCAACCACCACAAGTAAATACTTAGCAGATTATTTATATGCCACCACTTCAAGCCAGCACCGTGACATCCCCACGCCATCCTCCCAATGTCTCTCCAGATGATGGAAGCAGAGATGTTGCTACTGCTTCCCTCCACAGTCAGTCAAAAGTGTAATAGCTTCCTGGATTGTAAAGTGCTCCTGCTGCATTTCCTATCTCCTCTGCTCAAATTCCTCCCACAGCACACAAGACAGCCTCAGTTTCCCCTCTTAGCACTCTCCTGTATTCATGGAATACAGACCCTGTGTTTGGACACCTTGGATCCTTTGAAGCCTTGCTCACAAACCAATCCGTCTGGGCTCTGAAATGGTTCCTCTCCCTGACCCTCCCTCTCTCCCTCCCCATCTTTACCTTTCAGGATAATCTCAGTTTATGGAGCCTTTTCCAGGTTCCATTCAGGGGATGGGAGAGGCTCCTAAGGGGCAAACTTGTCCTAGCAGGGCCGACAGCCCATCACTCCACACGAGCATCTTGAGCAGGGAGACCTCCCATGTGCCACCTCTCCTGCTGCCTGCTCATGGGGGAACAGGCAGCCAAAACACATGTGGAGAACAGAGTGGTCACCAGCATCACTGCAGCACCCTCACACTGCCCCATGAACCCCATGCCTGAGAACCCAGAGGATGGTCAGGGACCTCACTGAGAAATTCCTGGAGAAAGAATGACAAAGTGGTTGCTCGTGGGGTGCTCCTGGACTGAAAGTAGAGGATGAAGAGGAAAGTCAGCTTAAAAGCAGCTGTCAAAAGCCTCTTAAATAGATGTGAAGAAAAGAGGGCCACAACTTGGGCTGTTGGGCAAGCCCATGTTCACCAGCAGCCAGGTGATGAGAAGCCAGGTCTTTGCTTCGGGCAGTACTCGTATTTTGTGAATCCTGCAGAGGTAACTATTCAGACTAACATTTAGAAGTGTCTGGGAACTGTTTGGAAACTACTGGGAAGAGCTTTCTTTGGGTTTCAGAGTACCATAAAAATATGGTGAATGAACTGAATACAAATACCCAAAACAATGACCACAGTGAAGAATATAGATCTGGAAATCCCTCCTAAGCTGTGCGCTGGACCACTGCGAACAGCAGCAACATAAACCAGTGAAAGAAGAAGAAAACCTGCACATTTTGTGTCTTTGCAATCACCTTCACTGTGCAGAGAAGGATCCCTGGGAAGGGAACTCTGATAACAGGTAGTAGGAATCCTTCTCTGCTGCTCAGTCCCTCCTACCAGCTCTCTCCATGCCTCACTAAATTCAAGCCTTCCAGTTACAAAGCTCAGGCTGCTGTAAATGTCAAGAACTTATTGCACAAGGTTGATGGTTAGCATTAGTATTCTCTTCCAGAGTATTAACAGGGCCCAGAAAAACTCACAGCAGTGGATTACCCAAAGAAAGTGGACTTGGCATGGCTTTTGGTGAACTGTAACTAAAGCCAAGTAGCTTCCTGAGTACATCTCTATATGCTTTCCCCCTTCCTTGATGCTGGCTCCCCTTAGGACTGCATCTGGAGACCAAGAGCCTGGTGGACAGGGAGCCACGGTGACTCTCCTGGGCTTCCCTGGTGGAGGAGGAGGGCAGACAGGAGAATGGATTTTCCTTTGACACACACTGGCTGCAAAGTGAGGTCCCAGCTTGGCACAGCACTGCCTGGGGCAGGACAGAGCTATCTTGCCTGAAGCTATTTTGCTGCCACTGCCAAGCCGATGCTGTCAATACTTGTATTTCCATGAGCCCTCGTCACCCTGTCCTCCCTACTGCAGCCTGCACAAAGATCAGCATTTATTAGACAGAGAAATATTTACAGTGTTCCTTCCCCTCCTGGCACTCTATAAATGGACACACATAAGCTTTGGTGTCTCGGAAAGAAATAACACTCACAAAAACTTGCCTGTCACTGCCCACAAGACCGCATGCCAGTGGGGCCAGCAAGGAACTGAATAGAACAACGACACGCCGAGACAGAGACAAGACAGCAGCGCTAGCTGGCCGTGGAATGCTGGTTAAGGTTTTCCCTTGCCTAGAGCAAAGATCTCTTTCCCAGTGGAAACACACATTCTGGGCCTGACCCCGGGCAACACCGCAAATGTTGGCTGAGAACCTCAAAGCTGTGCTCATTAACTCAAGCCAAACAGAAAAGCAAGAAACACCTCCTCTCACTACACTGAGTCTTTTCAAGTATCACTCACTGTAAACATGGGGGTTTGTTGGTTTTTACTGCAAGAAATCAGAGGTGCTGCCAGAAACCCCCCAAAACCCAACCCAGGAGCCCTACCCAACAGGGAGAGGGCAGCCAGCCCCTTCTGCTCTAACTGGACCAGCAATGTGCCAACTGGGTATGGCCACGACCATGCCATCACCGAGGGTGCTGCTGGCTCACCATGGAGGTGCTGGCAGATAGCGAGGCGAGATGGGGGGAGAAGGGGAAAGCATTTAAAATCAGGTCTTTCCTCATTCAACAGAAAGTGGGATTTAAAAAATATATATATATATATTGACACTATATAAATACATAAAGCTGGATTTCAAGACAGATTGGATGACCGATGGTTTCGCAATTCAGGTAAAGTTCCTTTTAGAGCCTCTAAGTTACTCAGCCACTGAACTGTTTTCTGGCTCAGCTGCTGTTTTACTTATGTAAAAAGGTGTGGTGCAAACTTGTGCTCATATTTCTTGATAAGATCCCAAAAAAGAAAAACATTTTGGTTCTCCAGACTTCCCAATCGGCATAAGAGTCCATTCACAGGATGTCTGAGCCGCAGCCTCAGGAGTCTCTCGAGGACAGGAGTCAGAGCTGAACCTTGTTCCTTGTTGCCAGGATTTTCCCTGTGGCTTCCGTGATTTTTGCCCTATTTCTCTTTTTTTTTTCCTTTTTTCTTTCCCTTTCTTTTTTTAAAAAAACCCTTTTAAATAAAGTTTTATTTTCTAATATACATCAAACAATTTTCATGCAAAGCAGCAGTCATGGAGACATCCAGACTTTCCAGGTTCTTTCTTTCCATGTATGCTTGAAAAAAAGATCCATCTTGATTTGACTTGGATTGAGATGCTCTTGTCTTTTTTCTCTTCCTGCCTTTTCAAACCGGATCCTCTATGATTTAGAACACAGTCAGTCCTTGGGCCTGTCTCTGCTCCCTGCAGAAGACCCCTGGTATTTATACGTGTCCAGTGCCTTCCTTGCTTGCTCTCCCTCTGAATTCCCGAGAGTCTGTGCAATCCTCTGCCCTTTGCTGCCAGTGAGCACTGCAACCTTTCTTCAGCTCTCAATAGACATGGCACCTATGAGTTGCTCTACTTTGTATGCCAGACGCTGCCTGCGTGCCTGTTCATCCTGCTCCAGAGCCCCAATGAGCTGGTACAGATTAAAAAAGGGGAAAAAACACAAGAGAAAAAATCAGTGTGTGAGAGGGGGAGGTGGAGGTGGGTGGCAGCAAGATGTGAGCAACTTGAAATGGGGATGTGTGAAACTTAAATAACAAGCGGCAAAGCAATGTGCTGAGTGCTTCACCACAGCTGTGCCGCCCATTTGTTGGACTTCTCAGTGCAAGAAAAGCATGTTATCATGCACCACCATCATTGCCACTCTTGTACCTTGGACTCTACGTTTCTTGTCTCATTTAGCAGGAAAGTGATGAGATTTTTAAACCCTCATCGAGTGGCATTGTATTACAAATGCATCCATGCAATTAAATGACAAACCCCTTCCTTTTAACAGGCATAATGGCAAAATCGGTTCGTCTTACGCTGAAATGAAGGGGTGGAACAGATGGTGAGAACTTGGTTTCAAGTGATGCATTCATTAAAGGAGCTCACACTGCCAGCAGTTCTTTGCAAACAGGAGTCTGCGTCACTACAACATAGGATTTGTACCATGCTGTTCCCAAAAGATGGGGATGTTTCTGAGGAGCTTCACCAGGTCATGACTATTTTCCACTGCATTTAAGAGTGGGCTGCACTGGGTGTATGCCAAGGCTGAGGAATCCAGTTGCTCCCACAGTATTTTAGCTCTCAATCCTTATGGACCTGAATCCCTATGTGCATGAAGCGAGCAGGGCAGCAGTGGTCCAAGCTACAGCTGTGCTGCACCAAGGACAAAGAGGAAAGCGCAAGGGGGATTGTTGCACATTCCAGTACCACACAGAAACACAGCTCCTCTCCCACGCTGTGTGTGCACCACAGGGCAGCATCACCCTGTGCCTACCCCAGGGGACACCCACCTCCTCACTGTATTTGCTGACGTAGGAGTAGATCTCGTTGAGCGCACTCAGCATGTTGAACTCGACGGAGTGCAGGCGCGACTGCTCGGCGAGGTAGGCGTTCATGTCCTGGTCACTGATGGCGGGGAGCTTGGCAATGTCTGCGTAATACCTGTGGGAAGAAAAGGCTGAGGGAGGCCATGGGAAACACAAACTGTCCCTCTTCTCCTTGGGGTTGAAACTAAGCCTGCAGGGAGAAGGATATGGTTTTGCTTTATGCTTACATTTAGCAAAACATGATCCTGTTCTGTAGGAGGTTCCAGTGCCTAAAGGGGCTGACAAGAAACCTGGAGAGGGGCTTTCAGCAAGGGCAGGTAGGGACAGGACAAGGGGAATGGCTTTAACCTGCCTGAGGGAAGACTGAGCTGAGCTCTTAGGCAGAAGCTCTTCCCTGTGCGGGTGCTGAGGCACTGGCACAGGGTGCCCAGAGAAGCTGTGGCTGCCCCATCCCTGGCAGTGCTCAAGGCCAGGTTGGACACAGGGGCTTGAAGCAAGCTGCTCTTGTGCAAGGTGTCCATGCCAGTGGCAGGGGGTTGGAACTGGAGGAGCTTTAAGGTCCCTTCCAACCCAAACCTTTCTATAACTCTGTTCTATGAAGCTGAAAACAAGAGCAGTGATACCCAGCAGGGCTGTGCCTCCAGCTCACTGCAAGAGCCACCCTGTGCGTAATCACCCACCAAGAGCAAAGCTGCTTCTCCCCACTTTCTGCTGCTCACCTCTCCACCCAGCTCTTGTAGCTAGGGATGTCCTTGGCGTACAGCAGCTTGTTGGAAGGGGAATCCTTGCCCAGGCGGTGCTCTGAGGTGGAGCAGGAATCCATGAAGGTCTGAGCCACAACAGAGAGACAGGCATCTGTGATGCTGCCTTTGTGGATATCAAACACAAACTGGGGGTTTTTGATGACGTTCACCCAGAATCGGAGAGGCAGGCTGTCAAGAAACCAAATTAGATGTTAAAACAAAGACTAGGAAAGGACACTTGCTGCAGTTTGTGTTCCCAAGACGAATATGAATGGTGGGAAGCAACAATAATCTGGACAGGAGTTGGGTCAGGCCCATGCAACACCAGTTGTGATGGGTCCACTGCTTGTGAGCAGTTCCACCAGGAGCCCATTAAACTGAGTTCATTAGAGCAGGAGCCTACGGCAGGGCTGAGCTGCTGCCCGGCTACTCCACAGTCCATCATCTGCAAGCGGTGCAGCAGGCATCAGAGGCTTTGTCCCCAAATCCCGAGGCCTTTGCAATCAAAGGGGAATTATTATTCCTTTTTTTCTTTGCCTGTATGGCAGGATCAAAAAACCAGCTGCTGCTTTCTATTACCTTTCAAGTCTCAGCTCTCTCCATCTATCCAGCTAGCTGCATGGAAGACTTAACTCTTGCTGCACTACAGGCAAGCAGCTCAATCACATCCCCACTGGCACCAGCCCTACTGACCCCCAGCTCTCTTTTCCAAGCCATTTGCTTTGACTTGCTCCAGTGGCATAACCCCTCTCCTCCAATCTCCCCACTAAAATTCCCATTTTGGAATGCTGCAGCCAGCAAAGTGCTCAGCAGAGCTGTTAGTTCAGAGACCAAATTTCTGCCCTTCTCCTGAGCCTCCCATGCCCTGGGTGCAGAGGGAAGGACCAGGGCTCTGTGGTCTGATGGCTCTGGCAGAGCAAACTCTGCTGGCTGACACTTGCTATTTTATTGCTTTAAGAAGTCTCATCTTTTCTTGGTGATTCAAGAGTTTTTATCCTAATAACTCCTTTTAGACTATCAATAAATAGTTTTTAGCCTCCTGCAGCCTTAGCAGGGAACCCAGCTCTTGCAGCCATGATGATTAGAGGCCTTTTAAACCACAAGGGACTTGGGTTTGAAAATACAGAGTCTTCAGGGAGCAACCATTTGTGGTGCCTATTTTTTTTCCTAACCTATGTTAAATTTCCAACCCACAGAGCTTTTAATCCTAAAATAACAGCAGCGGTGGAGACGTGAGAGCTCTTATTGTTTGGAGGAGGCTGAACCTGGCTGCAGTCTATGCTGGCTCCTTCCCCCTTTGCCACCTCCTTCTGCTGTCCAAATCCTCCAGCTGCTGCCCAATGTGATGGGGAAGATGCAGCAGGCACTGAGCAGCCTGTGTTGGTATTCATGGTGGTGTAGGCAGGATGTTGCAGGGATGGAGCCCTTCACTTTGCAAGCCCAGTGATATCCAAAGTCCATGCATGTGGACCTACAACCTGAGGACAGTGCTCAGCACCAAACCTGGTAGAGGACCCAGAGACACCTGAGTTTGCAGTTCAACACTGCACCAGGATTTCAGCTCATGTGTGCACATGGGGCAGCACGATCCAGGAGCAAACCCCACGGCCACATCCCCATGGGGCACTGGGCCAGCAGTTGTGGTGGTTGAAAAGCATCAGCATGACTTCATGGTACATCCCATGCTTTGGAGATCTGGCACTTGCCTGCCAGCTTTTGTGAAGCTCTTCCTTACCTGTTTTTCTCTAGCACACAAATAACTGTGCCTCCCTCCACCCTCTTCCTCCATCCTTACCAATTGCTCTTCCACGTGTGCCTCACGTCTGTGTCATGGATGCCATGCTTATCTGCCTGCTCATCCAGGAAATCGAACATGTACTTGATGGCGAGCGGGAGCGCGCTGCCCCGGTGCACAGTGCTGAACAGCGTCTCGAAGAGGTCATCCACAAACTTCTGCAGTGTACCCTAACGGGAGCAGCAAGGGAAGAGCTGACAGGAGGGATGGGCAGCGGTGGTAGCAAGGGGGATGCCAGATGGTGTTACTAGCTCTGCTCAGCCCCATAAAGTGCCACCATGGACCTCAAGGTATAAGTAAGGTCAGGGTCTTTACCAACATCGGGGGAATGCTCCAACCTGTAGCCAACCAAGCCAGGGACCTGGGAAAGCCCAACACAAACAGCCACCCCCAAGCATCATTAGGGGCCACACAGGTGAGTGTGTATAGATGAGTGTTCCTATATACTTCCCAAGGGATGTGGTGCATGAAGTTACCTTTGTAGCCAAGAGCCTGGTCAGGTAGATCTCAGACACCATCTTACTGCCCCGGTCCCCTTCCTTCTGGTCTCCATGGTCGTGGTTTTTGACCAAGTGCCAGACCTTGACGCCACTCTCCAGGTCGGGGGTGATCATGGGGGCCCGGGAGCGCAGGCTGTCGGGGCTGCCGGTGTAGCGGAAGGTGGAGTCTGAACAACAGGAGGAGAAGTCAGTCAGGCTCAAAGCAAACCCCTTGTTCATTTCCCTGCCTCTTCTCAGTGATGCCACTATGCTCACTAATGCCAGAATCACCTGCATTGGCATTTGTATGGGGTAATGAACTGTAATTCCACCCAGGCACTAAGAAAATATGGTGTTTGCCAAAGAAACATGTTGGTCATATCAAAGAATGGTTTGGGTTGGAAAAGACCTTGAAGGTCAATGCAGTTCCAACCCCCTGCCACAGGCAGGGACACCTTCCACTGGAGCAGCTTGCTCCAAGCCCCTGTGTCCAACCTGGCCTTGGGCACTGCCAGGGATGGAGCAGCCACAGCTTCTCTGGGCCATCACCCTGTGCCAGCGCCTCAGCACCCTCACAGGGAACAGCTTCTGCCTCAGAGCTCAGCTCAGTCTCCCCTTGGGCAGGTTCAAGCCATTCCCCTTGTCCTGTCCCTACCTGCCCTTGCTGAAAGCCCCTCTCTAGGTTTCCTGCAGCCCCTTAGGGCACTGGAGCTGCTCTAAGTTCTTACCAGAGCCCTCTCCAGGCTGAGCAAGGCCAGCTCTCAGCAGAGCTGCCCCAGGCCTCAGAAAATGAATCACTGAATATAGTCCCTCAGATTCCAGCCTTTCTGTTTTCATACTCAGACATGGGATTTTCCTGCTTAATTCACATCCTTTACTTATGTAAACCCAGTAATCCAGATCCATACAAGATTCTTCCACAAGTTGTAACTTGCTCTCACACACCAATCCTGGGCAGCAGCGCCTGCAACACCAGAGTTCTGACATCTATAATAACAAGCTCCCCAGCACAACCAGCACAAAGAGCAGAGGAAACTGTTCCTGGTGTTGAGGCTTTCATTAGAGCAACAAGGGCTCCAGCTGAGCACCAATGACAGAGCCTGAGGCCAGCCCTACATCCCAGCTGAGCATCCAGCCTCCCCATGGTCCCTGCCCCTGCCCTCCTCCTGCAGGGAAAGGGAGCTCAATGGGGAGCAGACAAAGGATGTTCCCCTTAATTGCTCAGAAACCATGGAGGGATGTGAGATCTATTTAACTTCCCAAAGAATGTGCCTCCTGGATCCTATCCACAGTGTCTTCAAGGCAAGACCCAGGGCTGAGTGGCACAAACGTGTGCTGCTGGGATTTTTCCTCTCCCTACATTTCTTTGTTCCCTGGGAACCTTGTGCATTTGCTCCAGTTTAGCCTCCAATTCCTTGCTCACCCTCCTCATCAAGAGTAAGGGGATCAATCATAAATCAGCCGAGGGAAATACAGAAGTCATTATCAAAGTAGCTAGATTTTCATCCCTGATTAAGGTTTAGATAAATGAGTACTCCAACTGATATAATTAAGGAGACAGACAGGGGAACAGCTAAGGAAGCATCTAGGAATTCTATTTTTAAACATAACTCTGTGCTGATATATAATGGGGGAAGTAAATAAGTATCTCATTGAAATTCTGTCAGCACAATTAGAAGTATTAATCTTACACATGAGCAATGATAGTTCATATTGGTAGCTTGCAGAAGCTTTTCCATCTGACATAGACCACTGAGCACTGAGGACTTGGGTTGTGTGACCCAGCCTTGACTTTTCCATCACTTGAAGCATGGGGAGTGCTGAGCACATGGGTGGACAACCCCTCACAGGGAGAGATGCCTTTTCTCCTAGCTTTTCCCTAAGATTCTCCTGTGAATGGCTCCTCCGAACTCTTCAATAACATTATTTTGGGAGCTATAAACAAGAGGAAGAGATGGGCCTTGTCAGGGGACCTCTCGTTTGTGAAACACTCTGTAAAATGATAATGAAAGATCAGCACACTGGAGATTTTGCCACTGCTGCCTTTTATGGAAGTCTATGATTACTATTATTGTGGGTTTAGTGCTATAAATGCACACCTGGCCCCTCACAGGCTCATTTACAAAGGCTGCAGTGTCTTCAGGGACCCTCTGGGAAGAGCTGAGCCCTGCTATTATGCAAATAATGAATTCCCAGGTGTGCACACCCCTGAACATTGCAATTTCCCATCTTTGACCCATTAGTTAAGAATTCAGGATCCTCCACGTAGAGAGCAATAGACGAAGGAATCAGGCTTTTCTCTCATGTAGCTCGGTTTTCATGCAGGGGACACAAAGCTGCTTTCCTGCAGCATCCAGCCTGTCTGAGCCAAAAGCCTTTCCCTGGGCTTTTCCAAGCCCCACATTTCCAACAGCTGCTCACATGCTTGGCATTTCTTTTTCCCTCCTCTCAGTTCGCTGGTCTTTTTTTGCTGTTCTGCTCAGAGATGGAAAAGCCTTTGCAAAAACACAGCAGCCAAGGGCATTTTGCTGTCTGGCACCAGAACGTGCATTCATCCTGGCTGATGTGGTGTGGTTCTTTGGGGGAAGCTTTTGCTCTTTCTCAATCTAATTCCCTCAAAGTGTTGCCCCCCTGCATTAAAGGCAGCTTCATTACCAGCACCATCAAGATACATTCTCAAGTAAAGCTGCAAGCTCCAGTCTGGCTCAAAAATGTGCAGTGCAGCTGGAGCAATGCTCAGTCACTATACATGAGCCATTGTTTCCCAGCCCTGAACTCTGTTTCTTACCATATCTACTAATAGATGTTCGGGATATACTGGCAGAGGCAGGAATATTGTAGGAAGAGGTCTGCTTGGGAACGAGAGCCACAACTGAGCGGTCAGATACCTGGAGAGGCAAAGAAAGATCAGTGAGATCCACCATCCACACTGCGATCACCAGCTGCTCATCCTGCAAAAAGCAGGCATCAAAGTCATAGCATCATATAGCTATCTGATGGCTTGTGTTGGAAGGAACCTTAAAGCTCCCCCAGCTCCAACCCCTGCCATGGGCAGGGACCCCTTCCATAGAGCAGCTTGCTCCAAGCCCCTGTGTCCAACCTGCCCTTGAGCACTGCCAGGGATGGAGCAGCCACAGCTTCTCTCGGCACCCTGTGCCAGCGCCGCAGCACCCGCACAGGGAACAGCTTCTGCCTCAGAGCTCAGCTCAGTCTCCCCTTGGGCAGGTTCAAGCCATTCCCCTTGGCCTGTCCCTACAGGCCCTTGTCCCAAGCCCCTCCCCAGGTTTCCTGGAGCCCTTTTAGGCACTGGAGCTGCTCTCAGGTCTCCCTGGAGCCTTCTCCAAGCTGAACCTGCTGCTCACGCTGCTGGGGGTGCAGCTCAGGACATAGGTGGCTTCTGGGCTGTCAGTGCACATGGCCAGGTCATGGTGAGTCTCCAAGACCCAGCCTGGGCTCTCTGCTGGGTCAGCAGCAGCTCTGCAGCAAGGGACTGAAGAAAGGAGTGATAAATCAGAAGATGTACTGAAGATGTTTTTGGTCGTTCTGATTTAAGATTATGTTTTATCCAATAAAGATGAGCATCTCAAGAATTGTTGTGATCCAATTAAAGTAACAATGCAGAGGGAATAAAAGGGCTGTAATAACGTTATGGCCCATAAAACATTCCTATTAAACCATTTTTTATTTTAGCAATTTTTACAAACTTTAAAAGTTTGATTTACAGCTGAGAAAATCATAAAGCCATCTTTCAGGGTATTAAATTCAGTCCCTCTACTGCACCAGGGAAGAAATTAAATGCTGGGAAGTCAAACTATAAATGAACATTAGTGCTAACAAGATTTTGTTACAGCAGATTTTAGTAGCCATGTTTAATTTTACCCTCCCTATAAATCTAGTAGTCACTGGAAGTTTTTTAACTCATTTCCCTTAATTAAGGATCTGCAGGTTTCAAGGGAATGGGCCTAAGTGTCTTTTAATATTGAACTAGTGGCTCATGGTGCAGTACAAGGCAGTAGAGAGCAGAGGCACTGCAAGTCACAAGGGGGAATGGCTTTAACTTGACAGAGGTGAGACTGAGCTCAGCTCTGAGGCAGAAGCTGTTCCCTGTGAGGGTGCTGAGGTGCTGGCACAGGGTGCCCAGAGGAGCTGTGGCTGCCCCATCCCTGGCAGTGTTCAAGGCCAGGTTGGACACAGGGGCTTGGAGCAAGCTGCTCTATGGAAGGGGTCCCTGCCTGTGGCAGGGGCTTGGAAGTGGATGAGCTTTAAGGTCCCTTCCAACACAAACCATTCTGTGATTCTATGATCTTACAGGTGACTGACCCACCAGGGCCCAGCCAACAAATCATTTAGAGAAGCTGCACATAAGAAATGCCTCTTGATGCTGGAGAAATGCTTCTGGAGCTAAATCCTCCATTATTTGCCTGGAGCCCTATCCCTGCACATGAGGAAGCTACAGGGTGGCATCTGGATTTTGCTGGCCCAGCATCATCCTGCTCTCTCAGCACAAGGATGTTTGTACATCTGCTGCAGCAAGGTGACCTGCACACAATTTTCACCACCTTCAATGCTTCAGGTTCCATTCAGATGAAAGGTTCCATGTAAATGTGAGTTATTATTACTGCTAGTGATACTGGAATTAATAGTCCCTTGTGTTTCCCAGTACAAAAGTCAGATATTTTTAAGTAAAACACTTCAATCACCTCTGTTATTTCCTCTTCTGCTCCTGCTCACTTCATCCCACTGATTAAGTCAAGGGTAGAAACAACCAGGGGTGATATTTTCCTAGGATGTTACTAGCTACCACTTCAGTTCCATTTCACTAGGGAGAAACCCAAGCGTGCCAGCAGCCCAGCATGTTCCCACAGAGGCAACCGCTCCCTGGCCACTGTGTTGTGATCTGTTTCCACCAGAGCTGTGGTTAACTGGGAGAGAAGCAGCATTACAAATTACACACACACACACAGAGCACTCTCACTCTCTAAATTTTGGGTCGAATGGCTCTTGTCAGCTAAATCCCACCAGTGTGCAAATCAGCATCAGATGTAACACACATTCGCTTCCCATCTTGCTCTGCTGTTGCCACATTCCCATAAAACCCCAGGGATGCCTGGGTTTGAAATGAGCTGCTTGGCTCTTTTACAACTTTATAAATATTCCAATTCTTCTCCAAGCTGGAAATGTGCTGCACAAAACACCTTAAAGACAAGAAACCCAAAACCCAGAGTGGGGAGAGCAGTGGTGCAGAAGCCCAGATGAGAACACTGCGCTTGCGCAGGGTAGTGAGGATGCAGCGAGGATGCCAGCTCCACATCCACACCACCCAGGTCTCATTTCCCACACAAATATTCCCTCTCTGCTTCTAATTTCTCATTTAAAGCAGTTTCCTGGTCTCTCAGCCTCTCCTGGCTTGCAGTGGCTGACAGGTATTCATGCTCTGCTGCCTTGGAGTTAACCCTGCGTGAGCCACTGTAAATCATCTGATATTAAATCCAGTGTTTCATTTTTCCCAAGTAAAGCCACATGGGGCGAGACTCTCCTATGGAGTTTTAATAGGCATGAAACCAGAAGGATACTACACAAATGGAATACAATTCCTTACAACATAGCTCTGGAGAATTTAACAAAGAATTACACCCATTTAACTTAACACATCTATTTTTATAAAGGAACAAATAAGCAGCAGGGATACAGTTCTCTCTATAATTCTATAAGGTGGTTCAAAAGTGTTACAGAAAGATGAATCTTTTTCTCTAAATGCAATCTGGTTTTTGCATGTGAAGGCTTCCCATGAAAAACAGATTTTATCAGTTGATGCAGATGTATATTGGATTTGTCATCCTAAACATACAGAAACCCAATGTAACGGTGTCAAAATCCTCTTGTAGTTAAATAACTGCTCTCTGCATAGCCTCAGCACCCTGCCCACAGCACGGCGAGCAGGAGGCTGCTTTCAACTCCAGTTACTGTGTGCAAATCCAGAGACCACTCTGCCTTCAGATCTGAATACACACAATACAGCTCTGAATAAAAGATGATGAAAGCTTTACCTTTAGGAATTAGGCAATGACTTGAACCATACCTGCTTTATATGTAACACTCCTATTAAGCAGTGAGACAGCAGCCTTTGATACTCAAATGATTTTCAACCCTTTTCTAAGCTATGCCTTTGTCCACATATTTGTTTTAGTCTATACTCCTAGAGCATCTGTATTTTTGATACCTAATAAAAACATCTATTACACAAGCAGGAAAAAAAAAAAAAGCCTGGTAGGAATACCAAAAAAAATACCAAATATTGCTGTTTGGCTTTGGCAAAAGCTCTGCCTCAACAAGATTTCTGTTGCAGTGCAGAGAACTTGGCTTCTTTTTAATGCATTAACCAGCTCTGATGGGCTGTGAAGAGCTGGGGCCAGAGTGAGGAGAGGGCATGAGCAGTTGGTACCTATTCAGATGCCTGGCAGCAAACTTCTGCTTTGTTCCAGAGCAAAAGTGACATTCAAATGGCAGGAATAGCTGCAGCATCTTGAGTGCTGCAAGGATTTTGTTTATTTTAAAGGTATATTTGTGGCTTGGATTTCCCCACAGGCACTAAAGTAAAAGGACTCCCTCCCCTAGCATCCAACACACACCAGACAAACAGCTTTCAGCTGTGTCTTCCTTAAGATGAGTTTTCAAGATCAAGGCATAATCAAGTCTTGCTGCTTCCCTGCATATTGGTTAATCCCTTGTAACTGTCAGGTAAAACAGATTTTAGAAACAAGGGAATTAACTTGCAGAACTCCTATGACATTTTATGGTAATCTGTGTTTAAATCCTTTGGGCAGCTTGGAAAAGTCGACCCTCGAGGTGCTTTTTTAGATGCACTTTGCATATTTATGCCACTCTCTCTGCCTCACTCCTTGATGATATGGCTCCTGTCAATACTGGCTCACATTCAACTTACACAGCATGAGTCATGCTGATCAACTCGAGACAGTGTATAAACAGGGAAAGATGCCAGATTAAATACTAAACACTTCTGTAGAGGTAGTGATGGACAGTAGTAGGTTACAGGTGCCAATTAATGTAGTTATCCTCTGCTGCAGACAGGCTTTGATTCTCTCTAACCAAAGCCTCCCCAGCTCCATCATTACCTCTCTTTTCCATCTTTCCCAGCCTGTTAGAAGCCCTTTCCAACAGACCCACACCTATCCAGGGCAGCCCAGGCTCAGGCATGCAGCCTTTCCTTCTTCACTCCTTCCATGATGCTCAAGAGCCAACACGTAGGAAGCTCACAAGTATGAGAGACAAGCTGCTGCAGCCTGTGTTTTGAATCAACTTGTGTTGTGTCTGCAAGGCTTTGGAAGAAGGCAGAGACTCCTCTTCTTTCCCTGCCTCAGAACCCTGTGTGAAGACCTGAGCCACACAGACCACCCTTCCCCTGGCCCTGCATTTCCAGCAGCAGCTCAGTCATCACCCCTGCTCTCTGTGTCTCACTAGCACAGCTGATGGGTTTAATTTAGCCAATTTTCAACCCTGCTAGTTTCTCTAAGCTCCATGTCAAGGTTGCTTTCCCATCTAATGCGTGAGCACATTGAACTCTTCTGGTTTATCATACAAATGGGACTTCCCCGTCTGTCTTGGTAGACAAGATACTTGGGAATTAAATCTCTGCTTTTCTTCTCTCCTAATAGTGTTCTGAGAGCTGTCTGCTGGGGCTGCTTTCTCACCTGATAATGCATTAAAGTGTTCAAGCGTTTCCAATCTCCTTCGATCTTGGTGGTGATGTCTTCATCTTGCAGGACCACACGAGCTATCCGGCCCTGTCGCCACTCTGCAGGAGAGGCAAAAACCAGGCAGATATATGGTCAGAGAGAAAAAAGACACTAAAAGGCTCTATCTACTTCTGGACAGTAACTACTAGACAGATAAGCCTTTAGAAAAGCCCATTTCCCAGGAAGAGACACCAAGATAAAGCTAAATTCTCAGCAGAGTAAAGGAAGCTTCAGGAATCATTTGCTCTGTGGTCAGTGGACCTCTCATAGAGCTCAAACCTATCTGGCAGGAGCACAGCCCATGCTTTCACTAGGCTGAAACATACATGGTGTTGTGCAGTCTGAGCTCTGGTTTTCAAGCCCTTCAAAACCCACCCAGAATCACTGATCAACCTCTCTGATCTTCCCCTTCTATGAGGCAAGGAAGCTCTTACCCAAGTCCATATCAACAGCTCTTGGCCTCTGGGAGTATGGGACATTTTTGTATACTGCATCAAGGATCTTCTCTTTGACTTGAGTGATGGTATCACAGTTTAGCACCTTCACAGGGATCTCTGGACTGTTCTCATTATCTGGGTTCACACAGTTTAGGATCTGGAAGGGAAGGAGAACTGCATTATGGACTTCAGACAAGTATCCAGGAGAACTGTAACCACACGTGTCAGAACAACCTGTTCTCATAAAACCCCCACTGCACCCATAATTGCATCTAGTATTTCTTTGATTACTGAGAGTCCTGGATACCCATTTTTACCTGCTAAAGGAAGGTCAGTGCACAGGAAGATAAAATGCACCACTAAAACCCTTCCTTCCAAAACCTTACCTGCAAATTAGGGATGCACCTGAGTTGGGCATGATACTTAATAGCACTGGTAACATTTAAGCTTCATGGTGGTGTCTTAATTAACAACCTAAAGGTCAGAACAGCCCATGTTCAAGCAGACAGAAGCAATTCAATAGCAGCTCCTACAGTGATCACTCACCAGAGTCTTGTACTCAATTTGCTGCCGAATCAGCTTGTCCTCACTAAGGGAGTAACGAGCTTCTCCTGTGATGGCATCAATCGGGCCTTTCTCCATCTGTTGCTTGATGGCACAGTAAAGCATGAAGAGTGGTTCCCCAGCACATTCCTACACAATGAGACAGACAGCAAAACTAACACAGAGGTGAAGGTGCATCTCCTTCAGGGCTCCTGGCCTGCATGGCAGTTTTGTACATGGCTCACAATCTCATTGACTCAACCTTTAGCACATGTGCAACCCAGGCTCAGCCTCCAGCAGCTCCTGGGGAAGCCAGCCAAAACCACAAGCTCCATTGCTTGATGGGTATGTTGTCTTTGGCTTGGCAAATCTCTATAGAATCTACATGGCTGTAGAAACCCAGCAATTTGAGATCCTGATCTCCTCGTTCACTCTCATGAAGCACATTCTGTGGGGCTTCCAAACCACACATAAGGTCAAGAAATGTGGAAGCCCAGGCATGGAGGTGGGAGTCACGATTTCTCCCAAGTACTGAAGAGGTGCAACAGAAACTCCATTACATGGGAATGACACCCCATTGAAGAATGCTGAGCACAGAGGCTGTGGCAGCTTGACTCAGCCCATGTAACAGCATCCCTGGGTGTAGGTGTCCCCGGAGCAAATTTCCACCTCCCGTCTCTCCCCTCATTTAACTTGGAGCCTGACTGAAGAGTTTCAAGCCCAGATTCACCCTGGGTGAGACAGCAGAGCAGCAGCAGCAGGGTCTCAGCTCCATCCCTCCTTACCTTGAGAAACTTGTGGAGGAGAAAGGCAAACCAGTTTGTCAGCATCTTCTCAGCCACTGACTCAGTCCTAGGGAAGCCAGGAGGACACACACATTACACACTAACCCAAACCACGCATCAGAGGCCCCCATTCTCCCTGGCTGCACCCTGGCACCGCTCCTGTGATACTCTGGACCAGGGCAGGATGTGGCAAGAGCTGTCCCCACTTCCTGCACTAAGCAGACAGCAGCTTGCTCAGCTGACAGCCCATCACAGCCCTGATGGGGCTGGTGACAGGGAGCCTGGTGACACTCTGCTCCTGGCACGTGGTGCAAATTACAGCCTAGCTCAGTAAATCACTGGGATTTGCAGCAGTTCCTGGCAATCAGGGACAGCCGAGTGACAATGGCAGGGAAATTGCAGCTTTCTCCCCAGTTCCACCCAGTGTCCTCTCCCCACATTGTACCCAAGATTATCTTTAATTTAAATACAATGGCTTCTAATGAGAGTTTTTAATTCTGGCTCTGCAGGACCTGGAGATTTTGCTTAAAGCACTTCAATCCGCTTTTCCCTGGGACAGGATGGATGAGCTGGTGGCAGTGTCCCACAGTCTGCATCTGAGCCCCATCCAGGCAGCTCCTGCCCATGGTGGCAGGCAGGAAAGCAGGAAAACAGGCAAGCAAGCAGGCAGGAAAGCAGGAAGGCAGGCAGGGCTGCCAGCCTGCATGTAAGGCAATGCATGGGGGAGCTGCTCTGCTGCATGAGAGCCAAATGAGAACATGACCCCAGGCACCTTGGCCTTCATGCCACATTTGATACCAGGATGTGGTCCAAATTTCATCCAGGGAAAAGGGATGCATCCAACCCCTTGCCCTCTGCAGCACCCTTTCCTCTGGTGACTCGGCTGGCTCAGGGCTTCACCTTCATCCTCTTGGTTGACGACACTGCTTTTTTGACCATGTGCCATCAACCCTGCTCAGGAAATGTCCCATGGGCATGGCAATGCCCCAAGCCTCTGCTTTTGCCCATTCCTTCACCCGGAGCAAGTCATATCCCACCCCAGACCCATCTTCCCCTCTGCTCCACTCTGCTGCCTTGAGTTAGGGACTGCCTCTTGGTACGTATTGATACAGCATCCTACATGCTTGAAAACTGACATTTAATGAAAAGCACACACTATACAGGGTTTGATCCCAAAGTCAGGCAGACCAAGAACAAACAGGAGCCATGGATTCCCGCATAAAAAAACTGACAGCAGTTGGTAGAGAGACCTGGGGTCACACTATCCATCATCTCTTCTGATGGCAACATCTGCCAGGAATTTGTGAAAATGTCTGCAGATCCCTAAAGGATTTCAGCCAGAATTGATTAACTGCCTAAAAATGCATGCTACAGAGACACACACATTGTTCTCCTGCTAGAAATATTTCAGTCACCCAATTCAGGAGCACGAGCACTCGGATGTGAGCCAGGGAAAACACAGAGTCAGTGATACAAACCAGACAAGAGGTGAAAACCTCAGAAAATAATATATTAAGGACTTGAGAGTGAATATTAATTTAATAAACTACTTTATTAATAGAATATTGAATTAAGAATTGGAAAGCCTCCCCACTATGAGCCCCACAGTGAAGTAATGCTGTGTCCTATCCCTGTGGGCTGCTCATGGCTTGCCATTGACATGGCAAAAATAACTGGAATACAGAGTGACAGGAAAGTTGGGGCATATTGTGCAGAAGAATGGTATCGGACACCCTCATGCCCAGCTGTACCCTTTGATTTCTTTATCACAAATACAAGATCAGCTGAATGGACCAGCAAAAAGAAACACCTCGGAGCATGTATGTCAAATCCAATTTCTCCATTGCTCCAAGCACTGAACCTCACATTCATCTCAACACAGGCTGACAATGTAAGCTATTTGTAGTCCATCAGTCCCAGGAATGGCCAATAACTGTGCAAATCATCACTGTACTGCACTGGCTGCTTCAAACTTCCATCACTGCTACATGCACCATGAGCACTGTAGGCTCCTTGAAAACAAGACTGCAGCAGGTACATCTCCATGTCCATATCTACCTAGGAAATGGGCCGGAGCGTGTAGACAAACACTGTGCAGATGAGGTATTCAGTGCCATGGGTCAGTGGCAGCCTTGGCAGCACTGACGAATGCTTGATCACCTTAAAGGCCTTTTCCACACGGGTTGACTCTCTGCATGCCCGCAGCAGCCCTGCTGTGCACAGTGGCCATGGGCATCACAAAGCCTCCGTGGTGGCTATGGAGATGCTGTGGGACTGACCGGCACCAGGCATGGGTGTGGGCATCTCCATTGTGACCTCGGAGGCCGACGGTGGGGTATATAAGGAGCACGAGCCCTGCAGTACCTCAGACCGGAGGGGCAGCCTCTGTTAGGAGGCAGCGACTTCCCTGGAAGCCTATGGCAGCTTCAGCGTCCCAGGACGTGGGAGATGCCAATGGATAAAAAGGCGAAGGCCAGTTCCCATCCCGCTAAGGGCAGGCCAGGCGCACAGAGGACGCGCCAGGTGAGGGCCGGGGCAGGAGAGAGAGNTCTCAGAGGCTGACGGTGGGGTATATAAGGAGCACGAGCCCTGCAGTACCTCAGACCGGAGGAGCAGCCTCTGTTAGGAGGCAGCGACTTCCCTGGAAGCCTACGGCAGCTTCAGCGTCCCAGGACGTGGGAGATGCCAATGGATAAAG
>NDXB01013859.1:3008-14631 GCA_002631895.1 Agapornis roseicollis
GGTTTTTTTTTTTTTTTTTTTTTTTTTTACAAGTAACTAGGCTAAATCAAAATAATACACACATTTTAATTCAGAATTATTATACTTTTATACAAACTTGCAATTCTTTGGGTTTTTTTGCATGCACAGTCTGATGAGGGCTTCTACTATAAACAGCTTTTGTTTTGAGTAGAAGATTTACCCCTGGTACTATAAAGACTTTGATCCAGCATATATTTTTCTACAGCGATGCAACAAAGAATAGAAATGGTTCTGATTTTACAAGAGAAAATTATGTTTTTCAAATAGATCATTATCATCAAGAACTTTCCACAGAACTAACTCAAGAATCTCAGAATCAAGTCTCAGTGCCAGACAGTAAAATGGCTGCTGCATCTGCGCATTTCCAGTAGCTGCTATTTTCAGTCTGAGAGGTTTAATAGTCTTCAAAATTCAGAAAACCCCCACACTATTTTCACAGTACCTTTTAACTTTTCCCTTTTTCCCTTTTTCTGTTTTTCAGTCAAGTTTACACTGATTCTTCATCCCGGTTTTGCAGTAGAGCACTGTAATCACTCCATTTCACCCCCTGCAGATTGCCTAATATATTATCTCTTGGCTTTGAGAGGAGTGTTTTCACCTTGTAATACCTAATATGGGTGAATACATTGCATTACCTTTGCTACAGCTCTGAACAAAGTCAGTCCTCTCCCATTTATTTTTTTCATACCCAGGCTGAAAGACAGAGCAGCAACCCTTTGGAGCTTTTAATAACATGACAAATTTTCTCCATTTCTTCACATTACACTCATTGCATCTATGCTCTGCATGGCATCACATAGCTGTATATGTGCATTTGCATATGTAGTGCATACTTTATACTGCATGATATATGTGTGCATATGTGCATATATGTGTACATCAATATATGCATATAACATCCTCTTTAATACAAAACAAATGCAAAATACTTTGTGTGTCCTGATCTATTTTGAAAGACTGTCCTGAATTACTGATTGTTTACTGCTGACACAAAAAGAAGACTGGAAATTAATTGCTTATATGAGAAATTACTTGTCTCTCCATTAGTCTAAAATGGAATAAAAGCTGTTTTGGATACCAATTTCGCATTTTTGACACCTGCCAAGGAATGATGTAAACTCCTCTGCCTGAACAGGCACAGCCATATCCACATCGTGATATATCTATGCTTTTCATTTGTCTGTTAAAAACATGATTTATAGCATTTTAAAATAAATATCTTTATGTCATTTCCATGCTGGTTTTTTTTTTTTTTTTTTTTTGGTTTGGTTTGGTTTGGTTTTTTTTGCTATAGATGATAGAAAGAGGAAAATACACTTTCCTCTTTTAAGCTTTTAATCATGTCTCTTCACCAATAACATAAGAGAACTGCACTAGCGAGGTAAACTGAAAAAGAAAAAGTTTACTCAGGTGGCTCATCACCACAAGGTAATTCTGCATTTCATCAAATACAGATACATAGCTGGTGACCTCAGAAAGAGATTTGCTTTCTTTTAAAGCTTCAGCTACAGACATGATTCTTTTCTTACTTCTATTGAATTTCTGGTTCTCTTGATTTGTGATCTCAATCAATACTACGAACTTGAAGTCTGAAAAGGTCATAACAAATATTCTGTACTTTTTCATATCTGAAAACACTCAGATAAAACTCCTGATGACCCATAGTAAGGTCAAGTTGTTCCCTTTTCATAACAACAAATGCCATATTTCCAAGGAAATGTGTTGTTTCATTTTTAATGTAACTTGACATTTTTGACAGGGAAAGATAATGACAGTGTAACACAGCTTTCAAAAAAGTTCAAAGACTAAAAAAGACGGATGTATGCTACATAGCTTTCAACTGTCCAAGAAACAGAAAGAAAATGTTTTACTTTTATAGTGCTGCATGAATGCAGATAATATGTATCTAGTATCAAAAGGGGGAAACTCTCAAATGCTAGTTGCAGCTAGAATAAACTGCTTTCACATCTCAAACACAACTTTCTGATTGCTCAAAAGTCTTTGACCTGACCATTTCCACGTAAACTCTTTTATTTTTACTTTCCCTATTCTAACTCGGACACCCATCCTTGAAACTAAATTTTATGGATATATGGAGTAATTAATGTCTTCAATCTGCATATCCAGTATTGTTGCTGCTTAACCGTAGCCAGCAACTATGTATCACACAGCTGCCAGCTCACTGCCCCTGGGCAGTGGGATACAAGGAGAATCAGAAGAGTAAAAATAACTAAGGACTTATGGGTAGAGGTAATGACAGTTTATTTTTTTTTTTTTCTTTTTTAAGTAAGTATGTTTTATGAAAAAGAGAGAGATGAAAATAAAACCCAGAANCTCACTGCCCCTGGGCAGTGGGATACAAGGAGAATCAGAAGAGTAAAAATAACTAAGGACTTATGGGTAGAGGTAATGACAGTTTATTTTTTTTTTTCTTTTTTAAGTAAGTATGTTTTATGAAAAAGAGAGAGATGAAAATAAAACCCAGAAAGCACAGGTGATGCAGAAGAAAGAAACCGCTCATTAGTAACCAATCTCAACCAATGCTCAACAAGCCCTGGTGAAATGGCAGCCTGTGCCAACATCCACCCCCCAGTTTTACTGCTGAGTACGATGTCATATTCTATGGAATATGTCTTTGGTCAGCTGGGGTCAACTGTACCATCTGTGTCCTGTCCCAACTCCTTCATGGAGCAGATCCTCCTGGAAACTATGCTAAGGCACATGGGCAACAAAGGTGTGATTGGTGACAGACAGCATGGCTTCACTAAGGGCAAATTGTGCCTGAGCAAATTTGGTGACCTTCTATGGTGGAGCTATGGCATTGGTGGGTAAAGGGAGAGCAACTGACATCACCTACCAGGACTTGCAAAGTCATTTGATGTTGTCCTGCACAACATCCTTGTCTCTAAATTGGAGAGGCATGAATTTGATGGATGGACCACTTGGTGGATAAGGAATTGGCTGGATGGTTGCACTCAGAGAATTGTAATCAAAGGCTCAGTGTCCAAGTGGGGATCAGTGATGAGTGATGTCCCTCAATGGTTCAATAACTGGGACCAGCAGCGTTCATCATCTTTTTTGTGACATGGACAGTGAGATTGAATGCACCCTCAGCAAGTCTGCCAACAACACCAAGCTGTGTGGTACAGTCAACATGCTGGAGGGAAGGGATGCAGACCTGAGGACCTCGCCAGGCTCAAGAGCTGAAACAGTTCAAACCTCATGAAATTCATCCACAACAAGTACAAGGTCTTGCACCTGGGCTGAGACTGTCCCAAGCACAGCTAGAATCTGAGTGGAGACTGGACTGAGAGCAGCCCTAGGAAGAAGAACTTCAGGGTGTTGGCTGATAAACTCATGATCCAGCAGTGTGTACTCACAGCCCAGAAAGCCAACTATATCCTGGGCTACATCAAAAGTAATGTGGCCAGCAAGTTGAGGGAGGTTATTCTCCTCCTCTTCTCTGCTCTTGTGAGACCTCACCTGGAGCACTTCATCCAGCTCTGGGGCCCACAATACAGCATGGATGTGGACCTGCACAAGTGAGTCCAGAAGAGGGTCACAAAAGAGATCAGAGGTCTGGAGCACCTCTTCTGTGAAGACAGGCTGAGATGGTCTTGTTCAGCCTGAAAATAGAACTTGTAACAGCCTTCTAGTACCTAAAGTGGGTCTACAAGAAATCTGGAGCAGGACTTTTTACAACGGCATGTAGTAAAGTAAATAGGACAAGAGGGAATGGCTTTAAACTGAATGAGGGTAGATTTATAACAGATATGGGGAAGAAATTATTCACTATGAAGTTGGTGAGAATAGACTACCCAGAGAAGTTGTGGGTGGCTCATACCTGGAAGTGTTCAAGGCCAGACTGGACGTGACTTTGAGCACCCTGGTCTAGTGGAAGGTGTCCCTACCCATGGTAGGGGGTTTGGGACTAGATGATATTTAAGGTCTTTTCCAACCCTAACTATTCTATGATTTTATGATTCTATGATTCTATGATTCTTGTGCACCCCCTGCACACTTGCTGGTGGGGCAGTGTGAGAATCAGAAAAGGCTTTGATGTTGTGTAAGTACTGCTTAGAATGAAAACATTGATATTTTATCAACAGTATTTGCAGCATGAAACCGAAGCATGGCCCCATACAAGGTATTATGAAGAAATTTAACTTTATCCAAACAAAAAACCAGTACAAGCATATAGAGGCATAATGTCCTTATGTAATCTATGGCAAGAGATAGGTACCTCCTGAGAGAAAAACCTTAAAATCTATCATAGAGTATGATAAATTACCATCTAGAAGTACGTATTTCATGCTGTAGGTAATAGAAGTAGCTGATGGTTTCTGCTGCCTTCCTAAATATTAAAAATCTGCAGTTAAGTGATATAACTGAAGTCAAAGTGATTAACTCACGCATAAGTATCTAATGTTAAGACAGATGAATCTCGTCCCCAGTAGAAAATGCCCATCATATTTTAATTTCTAAAACTGTCTGGAAAAAGTATATAGGGACACTTGTTTATTATGAGAAGCTTTAATCCAGCACAGAGATCTGAGGAGCTGGGATAGAGTTATTGAAAAATTCTAGGCTGTGGTTGCTCCTACAGGGAGCAACTTTTACTTGTAAGGCTGAATCTGTCTATGCAGCCTTTTTTATGATGGAAAGCTTTATAGAATTATAGCTGTCCTGAATATTCCATTTCCTCATTAAACTGATTGATGAAATCTTATATGTACACATCCAGTCTGTAGCTATGTATTAATATGAATCAAAAGATTTCATTCTGATTTCACTTGATTTAGACGTCTGACACCTGTTTCAAAAAATTTACAGCTATCAATATAAAATGTTATTTCTACAGTCAAATTCCCAATTGTCATATAGCATAACAAAATGAAATGCTAAAGATCCAAGAACTGATCTTTCTCAAATGTAGGTGGCTGTACACAGACACTCATGAACAAATGACACACACAAAATTTTTCATC
This sequence comes from Agapornis roseicollis, assembly GCA_002631895.1. Lineage (NCBI taxonomy): Eukaryota > Metazoa > Chordata > Aves > Psittaciformes > Psittacidae > Agapornis > Agapornis roseicollis. The sequence continues at coordinate 8,018 of NDXB01013859.1, forward strand.
ATCCTCAGATGACAAAGCAAACCAGATGGATTTCAGGGACTCATTTTGGAATTCAGCCTATCCTACAGAAGGTGGTGCTGACAGCACTGTTATGTTTAGTAGAAAGGGTTTGAGGTGAAGTGTGGAATTGCTCCTTTATTTCAGCCAGTTTGGCAAACCAAGCCTAACCAACCACAACTTTAAATGAGGTCAGTTACTACTGTATTGATTAAAATAGAGAATGGTGTTGACAATAATTTCACTTTTTACAAATTCATAAGACTTCATCCATATTTGCCTCTACTCTTGCATACTTAAATTCCTATTGAAAGAGAAAATATTTTAAAATAAACTAGCTAATAAAAAAATATCAGGTACAGAATCTGCATTTGGATTTTAAGGAAAAAAAAAATAGTTAAGTTCACTGTTAAGTTCATCTCTTTACAGTGGTTGGGATGATCAGAATGTTATGTTTAGACTACAAATGAACCTTCTTTTAAAACATGAATAAGTTTCTGTGTTTGGGATTTGAATTCTCTCATAAGCAGTCAGGCCTTGGATTTGCTTTGCTTAGATAAAGAAAAAGATGGTGAAAAAATGGGGAGAATTAAATTTATTCAAATATTACCTTGAAAAGTTAATATTAAGAATGAAAATTATTTTATAAGTTTTGATAATGTGATCTTAATCAGCTTTAGAAGATTTTAGAATCATAAAATCACAGAATAGTAGAACATTATAATAAAATTATTTTTTTCTGGAATAGATGTCCTGACATCATCTGTTCCAACATCCTGATCAAAGCTGGACTAACTTCAAAGTTCAGACAAGTTGCTCAGAGGCATGCCCAGTTGAGGTTTGAAAGTCAGCACTAGCACTGAATGTCCAAACTCCCTGGGTAACCTGTTCCAGTTGAACTGATTAATTAGAGTTGAGTACTTGGAATAAAAAAAAAAGATAATTATTTGTCAGAATACCTTCACAATAACTTAACTTTCCCAGTATCCTTATCATGTTTCCTTTAAGATCATCAAGTCCAACTGTTAACTTAGCATTGCCAAGTCCAAAATTAAACCATGTGCCACATCTACACATCTTTCAAATACCTTCAGGCATAGTAACTCTACCACTTCCCTGGGAAGGCCATTTGAATGCTTGACAACCCTTCAGTGAAGGATTTTTTCCCAATGTACATTCTAAACCTTCCATGGTGCAACTTGAGGCCATTTACTGTTGTCCTATCACTCTTTACTTGGGAAAAGAAACTGACATCTACCACGCTACAACCTCCTTCCAGGTAGTTGTAGAGAGCAACAACATTCCCTTCAGCTTCGTTTTGTCCAGGCCAAACAACCCTCAGCTACTCCTCATAAGACTTGTCCTTTAGACCTTTCACCAGCTTTCTTCATTTGTGGACACAATTATTACAAAATCACTTGCTATTTGATAAGATACAGACTGATTATGCTATTGTAAATGTCAAATCATAGTCTGGTCCACAGAAGAATCTTTGAACTCAGAACTAGTAGAAAACAGTGACTTCAGAATATTAAAAACAGAGAGATAAAACACTTTTGTTACAAGAAACTGAAAATTTTTTGTGTCATTTTGAAGAACACGTTGAGAATAAGCTTTGACATATCTTTACTGCTTTGTGATTGAAAAAGCAAGAGAACTTTACTGAAAATGACACGGTCTTGATTAATTATTGATTTGGAGAAAGTATAACAGGCCTACTGGACACATGGGTGAATTACAAGTGTGTTAGAGCTATACGTAATTGGTAATGTCAATACCATCAGATGATGCAGGAATACTGTGTTTGTCAGAAGAAAACTATGTTCTTGTCACTGTAGAAACTAATTAGTTGTGGAATAACAGCTTCAAAGAACTTTGATTTGCCAACTGAAAGTATTTGGCAACTCAGCTGCAAATATTTAGACTTCTATTTCAAAAATTGTGTACACTGGGTCAAGTTCTATAGCTTTCACTGGTTAATATAACTTTTTCTACCAGTAGAATATTGCTATCTAAATCTCTAACAGGCTGCGTTGGCTGAAAAAGACAACACAGACATTCAGCACACGAGGGGAATCAGGAAAATAAGTCCCTCATTTAATTAGGTAGATTTATTTTTAAAAAGAAATGATTGATTGAAAAAGGAAAAAATATTTTAAATATTCTGCTTATCATCCATGTAGTTGTTAAACTATTTTTTTAAAGCACTTTTTGTTTCCATCTTGTCCTGGGTTCATCTTCACCTTTTCCTGAACCACTAAATTACATCTTCTTCAAGTAGAAAAATAAAATGATGAAAAAGCTAAATTTACTTTCCTAATATTTTCTTCATTTTAGCATAAATGAGCTAAACCAAACCACACTTGAAGGTTCTGTAGTGGCAACATATTGCTAGAAGCAATTTTCTTCTTGTGTGCCTGTCTCAGCTTGAAATAGGTTATCCACTGTACCACAAGGAGAAAATATTTTCACAAGACTGTTGTAATGGTTGATGAAAAGCTCAACGTGAGCTGGCAGTGTGTGCTTGCGGCCCAGTAAGCCAATCATGTGCTGGGCTGCACCAGAAGTAATGTGGCCAGGAGGCTGAGGGAGGTGATTCTCCCTCTCTTCTCTGCCCACCTGCAGTACTGTGTTCAGCTTTGGGGCCCCCAGCAAAAGAGGGATGTGGACCTGTTGGAGGAACTCCAGAGGAGGTCATGAAGATTATCAGGGGGCTGAAGACAGTCTAAGAAAATTGGGGCTGTTCAGTCCGTAGAAGAGATGGCACCAGGGAGAACTTAGAGCACCCTTCTAGTACCTAAGGGGGGCCTAAAGAAATCTGGAGTGGGACTTTTTGCAAGGGCATGTAGTAAAGTAGATATGACAAGGGGGAATGGCTTTAAACTGAATGAGGCTAGATTAAGACTACATATCATAAACTGTGAGGGTGGTGAGAGACTGAAACAGCTGCCCAGAAGAGCTGTGGTTAGCCCATCCCTGGTTCAAGGTCTGTTAAATGGGGTTTTGAACAACCTGGTCTAGTGGAAGGTGTCCCTGCCCATTGCAGGGTGGCTGGAACTAGATGATCTTTGAGGTCCCTTCCAACCATATCCATGCCGTGATTCTATGAGTCTATGATTTTTGAGGTGTTGTGTATACCCACAATTAAAAACTGTAGGCATGTATGGAACAAATACACCCACTGCATAAGGCAGTACTGAAGCAGTCAGTCTGAAGATCTCATGATGACCTGGAATCAGATAGGTATTGAGAAGTTTTAAAGGACTTGGTCTTACTTCACTAAGATCCTATATGAAAATATTTGTGTATGTACATGTATGGCTGCTGAAATATGATAATGTCCTAGAATTTCTGCAGCTACTCATCCTAGGGTTTTATTCCTGAAGGCTCAAAAACTTTAATAGCAAGTTTGAGCACAAGAGAGATCTTAAGAAAATGTTGTATATTTTAAAAGTCCCTAATTAATTTTATGCATAACCCTCTATATTTCATTATAGGAAAATCAGACTGATCTTGGTAATCTGAAATTTAATTGAGAGCTAGAGTTCTGAAACTGGCTTAAGCAAAGAACATTAATCATGAGACAAGAACAAGCAAGAAAAACAGAAGCACAGCTATGGAAGTGGAAAAGTAAGCTAGGTTAAAAACCGACTCCTTCCTTGTCAACTAGAGGGATCTATGTTGCTGATGATAAATAGTTTAGGCTGTGTCTATACTGTAAGATAAGCATGCTATCTGGTTTGATTTACAGACCAGATCACCTGGTTGTGTCTAGATTGGGAGACTTATTAGCATGTACTGAAGCCAGGATTTCACTTGGATGGGAACTATAGCTCCTACCATGACAAGTACAGTATTAAAAATAAAATAAAAAAATCACTTAAAGACTGAAATTCCTGATGCTTTATGCAGCAGTCAGTTTTTGCCTTTGTCCAAATAATTATTCTCATAGTCCATAGTAATTATTCATTACATTTACCCACGCGGTCAAAGGAAGATTCTGAGTTGCACAAACACAAAATATTTCTTTTACTGCAGACTCTGACAGGAACACCTGACATGACATTTTTCTTAGTCTTAATATGAAATGCTTAAAAACACTTGGCCTTCTCACTGAGAATAACTTCTAATAAACAGAGATTTAAACGGGAGTACTAAAATTGTATTTTAATTCCTTATTATTCTGCTAATAATCAACTTTTTCTGGAGCATATAACACCAAAACAAAATTGAAAAAAATCTTTTATTGTCATGAATAATACTTATGTTTATTATTAAATAAGAAGTCCCAAGAAGCAGAGAAATATTATGGTACCTATATATGATGATAAATTTTATGTATGCTATAAATATTAATACCCAGTTCATGCCTGTAAAAGTGGCAAATCATTGAAAATTCAATTTCATGTTGGTCTATTAGGTCAAAATAATTTTTGAGGTTATACAGCAAATAATTCCATTCTTACTTTTTAAAATTATGAAGGTTTTTTTCCTTCTGTGACTGTTCTCTAAAAGCTTATGACAATGCTTCATACTATGGAGCAAAATACATTCTACTAAGCATTACTAAGGATAATAATAGTAAGAGATAGAGTTTTCTTTTTTCTTCAGAGTCCAGAGCAAGTAAACAGTAATAGTCAGCACCCTGTGACTCAGTTCATCCCTGATTCTCCTTACTGTAAGATTTCTCAATAACATTATTTAGTAAGCATTTTTAACATGTTATTTAATAAGTCTTTAAATGAAACAAGACCAGTTCATCTTTTTACGGAGATCTTTGCATTCCCGTGATTATTTACTCAGTATATTCTATTGCTTATTAACAAGCAAGAAAATAAAATGTTGTTAGAAAGACACATTCTTCTAGAGAACATATATTAAGCAAGTGTTGTACACAAAAGTGGACAAGCTGTTTATTTTTCCATGGCTGTTTATCATTACCTAGTATGCTTTTGAGGGTAAAACTAGCTGTGTTTTAATTAGATTATAGTGAATGTTTTAATGAGGACTAGTTGATAAATAATGTAATGTACAACTGGTAAGATTTTCAAAATATTATAATATGTATTTAATATTGAAATGCTATGTTTGTATCATAAGAAAATGTAAGAAACAACATAGAGTCCTAAGTTTCCAGTATGCTACAGAGATATACTGGAAAATGCTCATGAAAGAATGATGTGGAATGAGGGACATGTACATATATAAGAGCACTGTAGGCTGCAAAAGGATTTTAGTGATTTATACCACAGTAATGATGTAGAGAGCTAAGACTGAAAATTAGGAATGGATTCAGCAGCCCGCATGTAGGTGCCTAGTTTCATTTGAGGTCTCTCATAATATCAAGGATTTTCATGTGAGTCTGACAAATATGACCCTGTCTTTCTGGCATAAGAGTGACCTTTAATTTAATCATAGTATAGTCAGGTGAAACAATGGAGGGAATCAGAAAAAACACAATAAATTCTATGCTGGTAGCTGAGTCCTACCCTTGGGAAGCATTCTGATGAGTTTTTACACGGGAAAAAAGTTGAAGGACAGGAAGATGCGGAAACCCTTTAGCTGGAAAAGAGGAGTGAGAATATGAGAAAGAAACAACTCCAAGGACACCAAAGCCAGTGAAGAACGAGAGGGAGGAGGTGCTCCAGGTGCCCGAGCAGAGATTCCCCTGCAACCTGTAGTGAAGACCAGGGTGCTTCAAGCTGTCACTCTGAAGCCCATGGTGGCCCATGGTGGGGCAGATATCCACTTATATCCTGTGTAGGATCCCACATTAGAGCAGGTGGATATGCCTGAAGGAAGCTGTGAGTCGAAGGACCTGTGATTCTGTGGAAAGGAGCCCACACTGGAGCAAGTTTGAGGCAGGACTGGTGACCCTGTGGGTGGCAACACTGTAGCAGTTTGTTCCTAAAGGAATGCCATAGAAAGAACCCAACCTTGATCAGTTTGTGAAGAGCTGCAGCCTGTGGAAAGGACCCACACTAGATGAGCTCATGAAGGACTGACTCTTCATAAACAGGGTGCTATTCCTATGGGAGGGACAGCATACTGGAGCAGGGGAGGAGCATGAGGAGAAAATAGCAGCAGAAACAATGTGTGATGAACGGACAGCATGTCCACTTTTCTGCTCCTCTGTGTTGCCTGTGGGGAGAAGATAGAAGAGGTGGCTGCAGGATCAACTCAGGGAAGTCGCAAGCAGCTCCCACTCAGTACTGGTGATCATACCTTCTTGACCTTACTTTTGTCTAAAAAAGGAACAGCAAAAAGTTGTCACGTGAAGATCCATTTTATTTGGCACTAGAAGCTATGAACAAAGTGGTTTCTTGCAAAAATCAGAATATAGGTCAAATAACAAAAATGGGGTCTGCACAGTGATGCTGCTGCATGACTTGAGGTTATCAGCATACAAAGAGAGACTTTGTATACCACGCTCTCTTGCTTCAGAATGATACTTGGAACAAAGAGAGATGAAAAAGATGCTATGCAGTGTGTGAATTCCTTTCTCATTGGGTTCATAATAGACCAGCCCCTCCAAGTGTGAAACAAGGACTTTCTCTCCTTCCCCTTTGAAACTGACAAGGGTGGGGGGGGGGGGGGAGGGGGGCCCCCGGTGTTTT
>NDXB01013859.1:14752-54762 GCA_002631895.1 Agapornis roseicollis
GGGGGGGGAAGGGGGAGGCACAGTGTTTTCATAGACTGCAACTATATCACTAAGTTTCTCTTATCAGTGAGATCTTCTATTTCCTAGGCAATTATGGCCATTTGTCTTGCTTTTTCTGATCTGTCTCTTTTTACAGCTCTGTCTCTGAGGCAGTGTCAAGAAGGAAACTGTGGCTCTCTACAACACAAAGAACAAGCTTTGGAAAAAACTCCACATTAATATGAATTACAAGTCTGGTAAAAAAACTGTCAAAACAGAAGCAACCTGAACTGTAGAGGATTAGACGGAAGAAGAAAACTTTTTAAGATGAGATTAGTGAGACACTGGAACAAGTTGTCCAGAGAAGTTGATGTCCCATCCCTGTAGAGTGTTCAGAGCTAGGCTGGGGTGAGGCTTTGAGCAACCTGGTCCAGTGGAAGGTGTCCCTGCCCGTTGCAGGGAGGCTGCATTTTATGATCTTTAAAGGTCCCTTCAAATCCAAACCCTTCTATTATTCTGTATCTGTCATCTCTATCACACTGCTGGGAATAACAGAAACACTTTATCTGGCTAACAAAAATTGATCACCTAAATTTTTCATGTCTGCCTTTAGATGAATTGAATGATATGTAAATTATCTTTCAGAGATTGCATAGACTCTATCAAAATAGCCACCATTGCAAAGTTTCATGTGTCTACAGAAACATCACTGATTGCATTAGAATGTAGCACAGATGTAACCCTACATATCGCAATCATATCAGAGCTGGTAGAAATTAGTAGAAACAGATATGCCTATTATGACAAGGAAGTTCATATCTCCTTCTGTCATTCCACTATGAATCAGCAGGGAGAAAGTTACAACATAATAAAGGAAAGGAACATGCATGTGACCAGGCTGGCACTGGGAAAATTTGTGGAACTTGGTAAATTTCCTGCAGTGTCTTGGACAAATGAGTCAGTGACAGATCCAAATAGGAAGACTAAAGCACAGACTCAAATGGAGATTTTAATAAAATATGTCTGGATGCAGCTCAGTCGTAGAAATACCGTGTGGGCTTACTCTGGTTATCATGTGTTAAATAAAAATTGAACATTGGAAATATAAATCTTTTATAACTGGAAACATGCCTTGCATATCTAAAGCTTATTTTCAAAAAATACTACTGAAATAATGAATACTGTTAGTGGTAGAATGCTAACCTGTGGCTTCTGCATTGAAAGCTTTCCTTTTTATAGTTATAAAACAACTTTTGTTAGTAACATCCTGAGATAATTAAGATATTAATTTAAGAAAACCAGCTAAACATAACTATTTAATCTGGTAACATGGGTTCTTGTTCATGGGACTTAATTACATTTACATAGTAGATATTGACAAGTTTATTAACTATCTCTATTTTTTCAGCAAGTAGTATGGGAGATCTCCTGCAATGCATCATGGGTTTACTACATCTCTAAAGAGTCGGTCTATACTGTGTTTTTGTCTCCTAGAAGTATATTATTTAAAACTTTAAAAATATTTTCATAGCAATTTGGTTTCTTCTAATGTATTTCATAGAATCACAGAGTCAGAGAATGGTTTGGGTTGGAAGGGACATTAAAGATCATCTATTTCCAACACCCCTGCCACAAACAGAGACACCTTCCATTTGACCAGAGTGCTGGCTTCGAACACTTCCAGGGATGGGGTACCCACAGCTTTTCTGAGCAGCTGTTCCAGTCTCTCACCACCTTCACAGTAAACAATTTCCTCCTAATAACTATTCTACATCTACCTTCTTTCAGTTTAAAACCATTCCCCTTGTCCTATCCTTACATACACTTGTAAAAATCTCTCCAGCTTCCCTGTAGATCCTCCTTGGGTATTGGAAGGCAAAGTCTCCACGCAGCCTTCTCTTCTCCAGGCTGAACAAACCCAGCTCTATCAGTCTGTCTTCATGGGAGAGGTGCTCTAGCCCCCGACCATCTTTGTGGCCTCCTCTGGACTTCCTCAAGCAGGTTCATGTCCCTCTTGTGTTGGGGGACCCAGAGCTGAACACAGCACTGCAAGTGGGGTCTCAAGAGAGCAAAGGGGTAGCATCACCACACTTAACCTGACGTTGGTCATGCTCTTTTTCGTGCAGTCCTAGCCATGGTTGGCTTTCTGGGCTATGAGTGCACACTGCCAGCTCATGTTAAGCTTCTTGTCAAATCAGATTTTGGCAACATTAAATTTTTCTTAGAATAAATTTTCATTTTTTGTTTCCTCTAAATGTTTAGATCCTATAGAAAACATTCTAAATTGTACTGTAAAGTAAAAGCCTGAAACTCCTATTTAGGCTTTCATGCGCTTTAAGTCTAAAAATAAAAAGCTAGCATTAATATATTTATTAGTGATATGTTAGTTAAAATTAATCCAAGCAATTAAGTTTTATATATAATGCATCTCCCATTTTAGTTTTTAACATCTCTCATATTAATTTAGTTATTAAGATTAATTTGTTACTGGATTTTATAAGCATTTAAGAGTTCTGTAAAAATGGTGACTGAATATGCAGAAAAGTTATTCTAAAGTGCCCAAAGAAGTTTATCACTGACTTATACATTGGATGGGATTTTGTCTGCCTAAGTAGGTAATGAATAGGAAAGAGTGGGAATGCTTTGAGCTTCCTTGTTTTTCCAGATTCTCATGACTCATACATAGGTCATAAAAATATTTCTACTTTCCAATAGCTCTCCACATAGTTTTGCAAAAGGTAGATTATGGTCTATAAATAAATTAACTAAACTAATGTTTATTGTTCACTTAGAACAATAGACCTTACACTAAACCAGTGTAGTCATTGGAAAAGTTAAATGTAAAATGTGAAACTAAGAAACAAATATGTAAGAATATTAGTGTCAGCCAGAGTAAAACAGCAAGTGTGTTGCAAGTAGATATAGAAACGGAAAGATGATGGTCTAAGGAATGGAATAAAAATAGTGAAAATTGTATACAAGAAGTTATTTTGCAAAAATAATTTTAATGTGTTGCTATGACATAAAATATACTGTGTTGGTGTTTATTTATCCACATTATTCTTCAGTATTGTTTGCAAAATATGTTGATTTCTTTTGCTGCTTTGGGGCTGAAATTGGACTTCAAGAAAGTAATGTCTTAAATTGTTTACAAATGTATTTGTGTATCATTAACAAAAGAGATATCTCTCTATGACAGAATAACGGTACCAGTTTGGCCTTCCAGATGGAATATTAGATGAGGCTGTAAAACTGCAATTTGGACTCATTATATCATGTGGAACTCAAAGAATTTTAACTCGTTTAACAACTGCCTGATCAGTGTTCATATATCAGCTATGTCAGACAACATCTTGTTAAGTGAACATCCTCTCCACTCCTTCCATTTGACCTTTCAGAACACTTTCCTCTGCAGGAGAATAAGTTAGTTAAAGCCTCCTCTTTTGAGATATGTAAAGTAGGACTGTACGTAGTGGAGAAAACATAAGAAAAATAGCATAATGAATATAAACTTTGAGATTATGAGTAAAACCAAGAAGGAAAGATCTGTGATCACAGTATAATTATAATCGTATCTATTGTGGCGACAAGATGACTTCCAGTGATACCAGTAGCATTAATGCTTTTCTCCCTGCCCTATATTTTCTGATTTTTGTGCCTGCACTGATTTTTTTACATGTATTCCTTTTTAATTGGTAGTTTAATAGCTGTGATTATTTAAGATAACAAGAGGTGAAAATTTTTCTTAATGAGGTCTTAATGTTTTGTGTTTTTCTAGTTTGCTCTAAAAAGTTTTTACAAAGCCCTTGCTGAAGTCTGGCCCCACACTTCCTTTCTTAAATATCATAAGATGACCAGAAGATCGTTTAGTGTTTCATTCATAGTTCTTTATTCTGGTGCCCATGTTAACTTCAGTGCAGCCTCCACAATGTTTTGCTGGTTAAAGCCAAAGCTACAGAAGTAACTGCATCAAAAGCAGGCACTGTGACAATATCTACTTCTGATATTATTTCTAGGCTATCTTGTCTATCTGAGAACAAACAATTTTAATAGGGAAAAAAGATAAAAAAAAGTCTTTGTGAATGTGTCTAAAAGATACTATAACATTAATTAAGTCCAAGATGGTAGCATTAGCATCTGGTTATCGATACACTGTTTTATTTTTACAAAGCCCACCCTTACTTTCTCCATGTAAACTCTCCTGTCTTCATATAACTCCTTACTAAAAATTGAACAGTATTTGATAAAATATGTATTAGGGTCTGTAATTGCCATGCCTTCAGGATAAATATTGTGTAGTGACCCAATCAAATCAATTGACCTGCTTGAAATGAAAATAATTTCAAAGACTGTAAATTATCTTACCTGCATAAAATTATCATTTACAAGATATTTCCCCAAATGCTCCTTGTATTCTAGCTTTCTGGTGTCTATAAAATATCAATATGCTGTTTAAACTTCCAATGCTTAGTTTCACCTAAATATATTACAGGTAATTTTGAAACATTTTCTTTGCTTCTGACTCTTTGTCTCTTTCATAGAAGGAATAAATAAAGAGTGATAAACATGAGTTAAAGAAATACAACTGGATGTATGCAAATAGAATGCAAACCCACAAACTATTGATATCCATCAACTGTACTTTAGAACAGAATGCTGTATTCTTTATGACAGTTATGTCTTTCAGTAAAGACAAGTGTAATTAATTCATAGGAATAAAAGAATCTCTTTTGGAAGGAGAGTGAATGACAATTCACTGAAACAGATTTTAAAGACAAGTACTTTAAACTATATCAATGAATATATTCTTTAGAAGGCAGTATTGGCTCCAAGTGTGCAATAATGCAAGTACCATTTAAGACATAGTGAGAGAACATTGTTTTCTGTTAAGCGACTGCAGAGACCCAACCTATATATTGTTTCAGGAACAAAACCATATTAAAAAGGAAGAGGTGAGGAAAACCAATAATTTCTATGTTATCAGAGCCAGGTATCCATCCCTGGGAGGGATGAACTCCTTACATAGCTTACTAACTGCCACACTACTAATGAAAGAGTAAATAAGCCAATATAGAAAGCTGGCTCTTGGCGGAGCCTATAGGGTTGGCACAACAGGTTTTACATTAACTCTGAACTGAGAAGTGAGAAATCATCACAGACTGTTAGATTCCAGTTGAAAAGAATGTTGTTTCAGTTAGGATCAAATTCTTAACCAGACCTCTTAAAACATAAATATCAATATTTTTAACACTACAGCAAGTACCTAACTTCACTAGTAACAGACTACAATTTAATCTGATAAATGTCCCAAAAGTTTTCAAGAATTGGAACACTGATATTAATAATGAAAATCACAATGAAGTTCCTCCCCCAATTTAAAAATCTATTAAATGTTTGTACAGTGTTTAGCCTCCAAGTTTCAGTGCCATTAATCAAAATAATAAAATACAGTAAATATGCATTAAACCATTACAGTTTGAAAATGTATTGTTTTTCTCAACAGATTAGCACTGATCAGAAGTGGTTTATTTGTAATCAAAATGCTCTGTGCAAAGTTGAGATATGTAAAGGGCTGCTGATCCTCTTGATACTCCTTTATCTCCAGATTTGTGAGATGCCCCAAATGGTATGATGTTGATGTTAACATCAGTTGTCTGCTGGAAGAACACTGAGCATACAACAAAAAGATTTTCAAATATACAGATGAAAAGAAAAGCAACAAAGGGGAAACCAATTGTAATATGGACAAGAAAGAAAACTAAGAATTTAAAAAGTGAGCATATGTTATATCTTTGACAATGCTTACTTTAAAGTTCATACTCTTATTCTATTGCATTTTTAAATTATTATTATTGAAACCCCAAACTAGAATACTCATAACTATAACATGGTGATGCTTCTCTTTCTGTAAAACAAAAAAGTAAAAGCCAAACAAACCAGCAAAAAAACCCCCTTGGTTGCTAGTTTTCAGTCAAGACACTGGAAAATACAGTCAGATAGATAAATTCTTCATATTTCAAAAGTCTCCTATGGTATTTTGATAATGCATACAGCACAAATAGTTTATGATGATAACACAAACATTATTTAGTTGGCCTTTATAATAGTCAACAAATTAAGGAATTCTAGGAAGCAGGAGACCAACGTCTACTAACTTACACAGCTTTTATCTATTATATAACTTAATTTACAAATTTCTTACAGAATAAATATTTCCATATGGCAAACTCATATCACAACTCCATCTTTTTAAATTTACTTTGCTATGCATATTAACATCACCAGCAGGTCAAAGGAGTTCGTTCTGCCCCTCTACTTCATTCTCATGAGACCTCACTTGGAGTACTGCATCCAGCTCTGGGGTCCCCAACATAAGAGGGACATGGAACTGCTCGCGTGAGTCCAGAGGAGGGCCACAAGTATGCTCAGAGGTCTGAAGCACCTCTCCTGTGAAGACAGACCATGAGAGTTGAGTTTGTTCAGCCTGGAGAAGAGAAGGCTCCAGGGAGTGCTTGTAAAAGTCTTCTGATAGCTAAAGAGGACCAACAGAAAAGCTGAAGAGGGACATTTTACAAGGGCATGTAGCATTAGGAGAATGGGGAATGGCTTTAAACTAAAAGAGTGTAGTAAAAGATGTAGATTAGATATTAGCAAGAAGTTCTTTACTGTGAAGGTGGTGAGAGACTAACAGGTTGCCCAGAGAATTTATGGATGGCCCATACCTGGCAGTGTTCATGGCCAGGTTGGACAGGGCTTTGAGAAACCTGGTCTAGTGGAAGGTGTCTCTGCTTGTGGCAGAGGGGTTGGGATTAGGCTATCTTTAAGATCCCTTCCAATCTTGATCATTCCATGATTCTATGATATGATGATTATCTTACCACTGTTTCCTAAAGATTTAAGGACTATGTTTTGGAAACGAGAATGTATTTTTTTTCAGGTAATCAATAAAATGCAAACTGTGACATACAACTCAGTTTTGAACATTGATGGTCCTGAACATGTTATTCTCCATCATTACATGAATCTTTTTGTACAAACGGCATAATTATGGGTTGTTATTTTTTTGATACAAAGTACACATGAACTAAGCCTTTTAGAAAGAATTTCTGGTCTGTAAATTTTGTGGGACAAACTACTTTTACTCTCACAGGCTTTTACTCTCACAGGGAGTCAAACTGTGTTGCACTATTCATGGACCATAACTTGACAGCAAATCATTGCCATTATAAATAAGGGCTTTAAAATTTGGCCTAATAAAATGGAAGATTTTATCATTAATTACTGTTTCCTGATGTGCAGTAGTCTTGTCTCTGACTTGTTCCATGTCTCACTGGAGGGATGAGCTAAATTTGAACAAGAACCAAACAGAGGGATCATTTGTCTGGTCATATAATTTTTTGAATCTTCTGATTTGGATCATTCTGGTTCTGTTTAAACTTGAAGATTCCCTAAGATGCTCTGCTGTCATGGATCTAATAAGCTTTCACAAATAATCATAGAATCATAGAATAGTTCGGGTTGGAAAGGACCTTAAGATCATCTAGTTCTAAGCCACCTGTCATAAGCAGGGAAACCTCACACTAAACCATGTCACCCAAGGCTTCATCCAATCTGGCCTTGAACACTGCCAGGGATGGAGCACTCACAACCTCCCTGGGCAACCCATTCCAGCATCTCACCACCCTAACAGGACAGAATTTCTTCCTTATATCAAATCTAAACCTCTCCTGTTTAACTTTTAACCCGTTACCCCTTGTCCTGTCACTACAGTCCCTAATGAAGAGTCCCTCCCCAGCATCCCTATAGGCCCCTTTCAGATACTGGAACCTATTCACATTTTTATACAAATACGTCATCCACTTTTATTAAACTGAGACTTGAAACTATGAAACCTAATATCTCCATGCCTGTAGAATTCTCTTGAGCCCAGTTAACCCTGCTTTATGACAATTCTATGTTAGCAACAAGTTAATGCAAGATTCTGTAAGAATCTAAACTAATTGGCTTAAATAAAATGCCCCAAAACTACTGTGCTGTAGATATTTTTAGTTGATTTTCCACACAAGATGTGTGTTCTTGAGTGACACTTCTAGGATACATTATGCGTATATTTTACTTGCTTTTATTTTATCCTTCCCTGAGAAAAGCTTAAAATCAAATTTCAGAGGAATTAGCCTATTTTGTTCTTTGTACAGTAGCCAAAACAACAACAACAAACAAAGAAAAAAGAACAAATTACAAAATAAAAAGCATACATTTTCTTTTGCCCATCTATTGTACGTACCCACATAGACACTGTAAGCTACAATAATGAGTTGCAAACAGATTAATTGCAACAACTTGAAGAGATTAATGAAAATAGTGATGTACATTACAAAGATATTCATTAGGGGAAATGAACATTCCTTTCACTCTAATGCTGGTGTTAACTTACTTTGTACATTCCCGAATACATTCATAAAGGACTGCTATTACAGTCAACCATTTAATAGACTACAGAAGTTTTGTATATAAGTTATTACTATGTTTGAATTAGTTTTAAAAAGTATTAATTGGATTGAACTGGAAAACAGTTCTTTTCAGAATAAAAGTTTTTGTCTTACAGAATACAGAAAGCTGTCTGGAGCTTGGAGCCTTTTTTTGAAACAAGCTTTTAAATACTGCTTCTGATGGAAAAAAAATGTTGTATCACATGCAAAACATCAAAACTGAAGTACACAATCATAGATGACAAATAAACTTAATCAATAAATATAGCAAGTTGTTAAATATTAAACAGATATGAATCCATTATATAAGTAAAATTTTAGTAGAGACTATCAAGAAAAGGCATGCAGTGTAAGTGCTTCTGTGCTTGCAGTAATGTACTGAACCTATACAGGCTAAATGATTGAATGGTCATACTACTCCTCTACAACCAGGGGAGCATTTGCCTTCTAGCTAGACTTGATGCAAAACCTCTTAGCAGCCATATCAGAGCTGTAAAATAGGCATGACATCTAGGACTGTTTATGAAAGTGAAATAATTATGTGGGGCTACAAGAAAAGTGAGTATGAGGAAAAACTAAAAATGCAAGCCATTAACCTGAAATTTAACAGATTTGATTTGGACTTCTCTACAGACATTTATCTATGCGATTGTTCCCTGCTGGCCAGTTATCAGTGAAGGAAAATAGTACCTGAAGGCAAAATATAAATCTGGGCTGTGTGACTTAAGAAATCACGTATTTAGTAGAGGGAAGAAATAAAAAGTTATTTTCCTTAAAAATCAGATTGAGAAATAAAACAAACAAACAAACCAAAAAAAACCAAAACCAAAACTAACCAACCAAAACCCACAACACAACAAAAGAAACAAGCAAAACAACCCAAAAACAAGACACACAAAAAAACCCATCCCCCCAAAAGTCCCAAGCAACATAAAAACCCCAAACCAAATCATATTTACTAATATGGGTTGCCAGGAAGAATTGCAGAAACAAAGTAGAAAGTACAGAAAGATTTTAGCAAGAATGCCATCAGTATTTACGATTGGCTTAAGCTCAAGACTCCAAATACCTAACTGCAAGTGTCTACATTTAAGCTTCCACCACAAAAGTGTGGCTTAGCCAAATTGTTAACATTTCCTAATTTGCCTTAGTTTGCAGCTCAGTTTGAGATAGTACGCTAGCTTGCCTGAGCTCCAGTTGCCAACCTGGGAGGGCAGAGATCAGCTGCAGGTCCAGTCTAATGTAGACATCTCAGATACCTCAAGGAGTTTCCACTGACTTTTGATACTCATGTTTGCCTATGAGAAACTAACCTTTAGTTAACAGTGTTAGAATCTAAAACCTTACTTCTAGGTAGATATCTACAGTTGGTCAGATTAATAGCTCTCTGAATCTGAATAGCTTTCTGCCAGCATTAGCAAACTGGATCCCATGACTAAATTTAGAAGCCTGCAGTCTCAAGCTGAATTCAACCCCTAACATTTCAATACTTAAATTAGTGCAGATGTATCCTATTCTAAATCTTCCATAATGAGGGGAAAGGGAATTGTATAATGTTCTCTCTATTCTAGGCAATTGCAGTGCAATGTTTCTACTATTTGTTGCAAAGCTGTAGAAAGAAAGATATATCAAGTGAGTCACAGCATAAGAGAAGTTTTCAGTATTCATTAATACCACTCACCAATCTTTCTCTAAAACTAAAGTTCAAGAGAATACACGATCTATTCCAGCAGTGCTAATATCAAGGATTCAGACATTTGAAAGTAAGCAAATAATTCAGACACTACTCACATGCTTTGGATTCTGTGCTCTGAGTTTAGAGATTAAGGGGAAGAAAACTATCGGGGAGCTTTATCAAACTGCAGTGACTCTTCAGACACAGCTATTCTTTCTTCTTGCTTGTGCTTGTTGTCCAGGCAACAGCTTATGCAGTGATCAGTCTTCCCCAACATAAAGCATTCACACAAAGTTGTACTGCTGTAGCATTAGATACACTAGACTTAACTATTTCTGTTGTAGGGAACAACCATCTAGCACAATTATTTGATCACTTCAGGGATGATCAAAAGGTAAAGCATGTCATTAAGGGCATTGTCCAAATGCCTCAAACACTGACAGGCTTGGAGGATCAACAATTTCTATAGGAAGCCTGTTCCAGTTTGACCACCCACTTAACAAAAAAATGCTTCTTAAAGTCCAGTCTAAAACTCCCCAGTGCAGCTTTTAACCATTGCTAGGGAGAAGAGCTCAGCACCTCTCTTTCCAGTTCCCCTCCTCAGGAAGCTGTAGAAAGCAGTGAGGTCACCCTTTAGCATCCTTTTCTCCAAACCAGACAAGTCTAAAGTCCATAGCCACTCATCACAAGAGGGATAATCACTTTTTACTGGCTGGTTATGCTGTCTTTGATGAACCTCAGTATGTGGTTTGCAGTCTTGGCTGCAAGGGCACGCTGCTGACTCCTATAGAGCCTGATGTCAACCAGCACCCCCAAGATAGCTTCCTGCAAGGCTGTTCCCTAGCCGAAACTCTCCCAGTTTATACTCATGACTGTTTTTTCTCCATCCTAGGTGAATAATCCATCATTTTGACTTGTTAAATTCCATCCCATTGATGATTGCCCTATGCTCCAATCTCTTGATCCCTCTGAAAGGTGTCTTGTCCCTCAGGAGACTCAACAGCACCTCCCAGTTTGGTATCATCAGCAAAACAAAGATAATGGTGCATTCAACTCCTTTATCTAGGTTGTTGAATATATTGAACAGGACTATACTGAACAGGACTGGCCCTAGTATTGAACCCCAAGGAACACAACTGGTGACTGGTAGCCAGTCAGATGTAGCTCCACTCACTACAACCTTTCAAGCTGTGTCCATCATCCAGTTCTTCACTCAGTGCACTGCAAATCTACTCATTCCCAAGTTGGCAACCTGTCCAGAAGGGTGCTGTGAGGGACAGTATCAGAAGCCTCACTAAAATCCAGAAAACCTACATCCACTCCTTTTCCTTTATCCAGTAGATAGGTGACCAAAGAAGGTATCCAAAGAAGGATATCAAGTTAGTTAAACAGGACTTGACTTTACTTTTGTGAACTCATGTTGACTGTGCCTGATGATTGCACAGTCCTTTAAATACCTTTCAATAGTGCCCAGTGTAATCATCTCCACAATTTTTTGACGAACTGAGGCTGCATTAATATGTCTGTTGTTCCCTGGGTCTTTCCTCATGCCTGTTTTTGTAGATTGAAGCAACACTGGATAGCACAACAGAACTGTTCATCACCTTCTAACCAAAACCCAGTCTGGCCCCAGGCAGCAATTGGCCCCTTCCAAGTAACTCCCCCCAGTTTATATGCTGCCCATGACGTGCTGTGTATGGAATACCCCTTTGGTAGCTTGGGACAGGTGTCCTGTCTCTGCTCCCTTCTGCTTGCTGTGCCCCTCCTCACTGACAGAGCATGAGAGACTGAAAAGTCCTTGATCAGGGTAACTGCTACTTAGCAACATTACCATCAGTGAGTTGTCAGCATTGTTCTCAGACTAAAGCCAAAATACAGCACTGCACCAGCTCCTAGGAAGAAAATTAACTATCCCAGCTGAAAACAGGACAATGATGCAGTAATAGAGTATGTTCTTACACAATATAGCCTACAAAATAACCTTCTGACCACGTCTGGGTGCAAATCAGAGCCCCTCCCCAGAAGCATCTGTTCAGTATTCTTTAGCTCCTAGATTTTCTTTGGATCACTTTTCTCTGCCCTTAACAGATCTTGTATGCAAAAGAAAACTTTTAAAAAATGAAAAATCACGAATTCTTCCAGGCATGTTCTCTTCTGACATGTGCCTACGAGACTACTTGAATCAGCATCTGGTTTTCATGCAATTTAGCTTTAACTTTCAACTTTGTTCAGCTTCATGAGTCTCTTTCTTTTATACATAATTTATGTGTGAACTGATTACTTATTGCAGATTCTGATTTATTTAGGAATATCCTATCTGCTGACAGGCTAAAATCTTATTTCTCCTTAAATATTTGATCTGGTTTTGGCTGGGCTATAGTTAATTTTCTTCATAATAGCTAGTATAAGGCTCTGTTTTGGATATGTGCTAAAAATAATGTTGACAACACAGGAATGTTTTAGTTATTGCTGAGCAGTGCTTACAACAGAGTAAATGCCTTTTCTGCTCCTCACACTACCTTACTGGCAAATTGGTTGGGGATGCACAAGAAACCGGGAGTGGACACAGCCAGGGCACCTGACCCAGCTGACCAAAAGGATCTCCCATACCAAATGACACCGTGCTCAGCAATAAAAGCTGGGGAAAGAAGTAGGGAGGGAGGGACATTCAAAGTGATGTCATCTGCCTTCTGAAGCAGCTGTTATGTGTGATGGAGCCTAGAGATGGCTGAACACCTGCCTGCCAATGGGAAGCAGTGAACAAATTTCTTGGTTTGCTTTGCTTGTGCACGTGGCTTTTCCTTCACCTATTAAACTGTCTTTCTCTTAACCCATGAGTTTTCTTAATTTTACCCTTCCAATTCTCTTCCCCATCCCTCTGCTGGAGAGTGAGAAGCTGTGTGGGTCTTAATTGCTGGCTGGGGTGAGTCCAAGACAACACTTTATTTAGAAAGTGCTTGCCTAGACTTTCTATAAGGCAGACTAATTTGGAGCTATTTCAGCCATCTAGAGCTGTCAATGCATAATGCTTAGCATTTATTTTAAATGTGTCTATGTAAAGCTCATAGCCAGAAGATCAGAAAGGAAAGTGGATGGTCACAAAATCCATTTCTGCTCTCCAGTCCATTTGATAATGAAACTAGAAAAATATTGGTACAGAAATCTTAGTTGTCAAACTGACCTGACCCAACTTTCATAATGATACTCATTACTTAAGTTATTGCATATGGCATTAGGTTTTCAGCAGAAGGTCTTCCAAAGAGGTTCCCAGAGAGAAACTAGGTTCTATCTTATCTATGAGATTATTTTCAAGGAACAAAGCTTCCCTATGGATCCCAGATGTACTTGGCACCTCTTGTACAAGAATGTTAAGAGATAGCATGCTGACAAATCTGATAAAAACTTTGATGTGATAAGAGAGTTCAGAACTGCAGCAACACTAATGGGCAAAGTAAAATAAAGGACTTAGGCATCCAATGCTTGATACACATGTCAATAGATTCGGACATGTTTTAGGAAAAGTTTTAACACTTCCTTGAATAACTAGAAGAAACCGTGAAGACATAAGGATATTTTGCTATTCACTTATGTCTTTCTGAGGTGTTTAATAAAATCCATCTTTTACATTAAGCAATGTGGATCATTAAGGGCTCCAGCAATGAGCAGGGTACAAACACACACACATGACTTCTAGGCAATTTTCTGCAGCAGATTTGGCAGATACTACCAAATATTTCTGTAAGAAAAATATGTGGTCACAGAAGTAATTTTACTTTATTTGCTTGCTAAGTCCTTTCCTGTGATAAGTTTAACTACTGATCATGTTAGTCTATGAGATTAAATTTTCTCTGCTTAGATGCAATTTTCAAGTATTTTCAAGGAGGGTAGTGCTGCCTGGTAAGGAGCTGATGAGGGGGTTTTCTGGTTTTCCAGAGTTTCTTTTGGGATCTCAAATCCTGGGTATATTTATACTACAATCCACAAGCTCAGATCAAAGTTTTATCACATCTTTTGAAACAATCAAACATTAAATCCATTCACAGATTGCAGTAGTCCGGCTAAATTTTCTCTAAGATATAAGAAGTATCTCCACTGTTTAGCTGGATAAAATGGAGACTTGCTCCTATTCAGACTTTTAAAACTGTCCTTAGTACCAGGAGTTATCTGGCATTGTAAAAATCAGTTTACATACTCAGAAAGGAAATTTTTAATTTTCCACTTATGAATAAAAACCTATTTTATAATTGCCTTATATCATTATGGGATTCAAACTGAGTCAATGATTGACTCTCATTTGGTGAAATGAAATAAAGCTTGTAAAACATAATGGTTGGGTGTTTTTTGCTCTGGGTTGATGCTTTTTTGTTTTAGAAGCATGAGCAGGACATTTGCCAGACAGTTGTGGCTAAATCAATATATTTAACACAGAAAAAATATGCTGAGGAATAAATTGAGCAAAATACTACACTGCAATGAATGGAGGCTGATAAATCTGCTGCTGCATCTTAACCAGTGTGTGCTTATGCATCATATCAAAAAGGTTGGCCACATGAATGCAAAAATATTTTGTTAGAAATGAAGTTCAGCACATGCAGCCAGTACTTTTCAGTAAACATGTAATGATAGACCTAGCATCACTCTTGTTTACTGAAAACAAGTCTGTGAAGTGCACTTTCCACACTGTCAATGTTGATGTATCTGGCAGCCAAGCTCTCACTTAATGCAGCAGAACAGTGGGAAACTTTGAGAAGGGCAGAAACTTGGGAAAGTTCAAGGATTAGATAAAATGTTGCAAACCCCCACGTTATTTTCTGGGAAATGTAGGAAAGGTAAAGTTTCCCTTTATGCTTTTCCTCATTTCTCAGAAATTATGATCCCTAAATGTGCCTAAATATATCGAAACAGAATATGTATTAAAGGTAATATGGTTCCTCACTCCAGCAGCGTAATGTTTTCTTTTCAATGTTTTAGGTAGCAATATGAAAGTCAAATCCTGCTTGCCTGAAGTAAAACTAAGTAATAGAGCTAGCTCTGGTATATGGGAGATTTGCATGCTCAGGGCACAGGATCAAAGTACTGAGAATTAATGTATGTGAAAGACAGAGTGCATAGGAGATCAGTGAAGAGACAAGAGGTCTGTGATTTTTCTCTGCTGAGGGGCTGAGGGACTAGCTGTTGAAAGACATAATTTTTTTTAAGGTCAAACATTAGTCAAAAAGACAGGTCTTTGCAGGAACTGCAGGGTCTGTTTTCTTTTCATGAAGACTTTGAAAACTTGACTTCAGAAAGATTTTCCCCTCAGAAGACATATGTGACTTTTTTAGCTTCTATGTGACCTATGACATTATATCATATATTTGATGGAGAATCATACAGTCATAGAACAGTTAGGGTTGGAAAGGACCTTAAGATCATTAACTTCCAACCTCCCCCCTTACCCGCCCCCCCTCCCCCCGGGCAGGGGACACCTCACACTAAACCATGTCACCCAAGGCTCTGTCCAACCTGGCCTTGAATGCCCACAGAGATGGAGCATTCCCTGGGCAACCCATTTCAGTGCCATTCTAGCAGAAGAAAACGGTCAATGCTTAAGTACAATGTGAGAATTAGTGGCAGCCCAATGGAAGATTATGGTAACAACTTTCCCTTTGCAATGCATATACTGGACACAGAAGTGACACAGCTATATATAAGGTTTGTGCTTATACTAATTTTTTTCTATAACTTTCATAGTTTTAAGGACATTTTGCACTAATGTGTTTTAGCGTAGTTATGTGAGAACACCTTTTTTTTTTAAGTTGGTACAAATGTATTTTATATAAGCTGAAAATATCATCTTTTATTGAGTAATAAATTGCTGGGCATGATGAATTTTTTCTGAGGTCTTGTTAGGTCAGAAGATGTCTGAACTTTCACTGTCTCTCACATTTACTTCAACCCATAGCAAATGTCTTTGTTACTCTTTCCTGTATGGTTTCCTTTGTTTTGTACTTAGTCTACTTTTGTAGTCATTTGAATGCTGGTTCTCCTAGCTACATAAATTAATTTCCCTGGATGCTTAATAATTGTGTCATGGATGACATCCTGCATGGATATGGTATTGTATGAGCACTCCTACGGAAACCATTTGCAGTGAATCTTATATTTCGTGAGCACTCTTTGGTGTGTAATGCTTTTCAACCATGTAAAAATCTCCACACTTTCAAAATTTTTCTCCAGTGCTTTCATTATCCAATCTATTTTTCTGCAATTCTTTGATACTTGATCTTTATGCTATAAGCATTGCATGTCTAACAAATGGACTTGGGATAACTGTTCTAACAATTGCTCTCTGTAGTACCATCCCTCCTCACATTCTAGTACTTCGATATGCAAGTAAAGCCACATTGGTTCAGCTGGCAACAACTTTTGTCTCTATCACATCATGGAAGAGATAGCAAGAGCCTGAAAAAAAAGTACGTCAGTTTATGGGATAGGATTTTCTTCACAGAATAAAGAAAAAGAATCTGTGAACCAGGATACAATGGGTAAATAAAAGAAGCGAGAAAAAAACTGTCTCTGTACCTAAGAGGTCTGGGCTCACCATTTCAAGGAGGCAGATCTCTTATAGTTTGCATACATCACAGAACTTCCCTTTCACTGGATTCTTTTCCAAACTCTGACTCTACTTTTCTTGGTGTGATATTTTTGCATAATTTCCTCTATACATAGGGTTCCAACTATTTTTGTGTAAATGACTCAGAGTTCTCACTTCTAACCCCTCTCCTCTGTGTAATCCGTCATCTATCATGTCTATTTTAACATGGTTGATAACGATGTTCCTATTTTCTTGTAATAATCCTATGGGGGACTTCTGAAAATAGGATTATTCATATGGACAAAGCAATTGGATTTTAACTTTGAGCTTTTCTATCTGTGTTTTGAATCTGAGAAGGACAAAGTACAAGACTGTTCCAATCAATGAGTTGCAAAATTGTTCTGCAGCACATGCAGGTCTATACATTTTTCTTTCTTGTTAAATAGTTACAGAAAATATGCAAGACACTATTGTACATAAGTTGCAAAGGATTTTATCCTCATTTGTTACAGACTTTTGCTACTGCACAAAACCAATGCATATAAACTTCTAAAGAAATTAATTGAACTTTCGTTCAATTATTCTTTTAGACCCTATTTCTCACAAAGAAAGATTTTCAGAATCTCATTTCTCTGACTAAAGTTGATTCTATGTTATCTAAATTTATTCACAGACATCTAATAACTATTTATTTTGTTCCATAGCCTAATCTTATTCCCAGTGTTAACATTCGAGTCAACAATTTGGTACAAGCTGCCCAAGGGTTTTCAAAAGCACAGTCTTAGCAGCAGGCCATGCATTACCTTAGTTAAATTCACAGAAGTGTGTCACTCATCCCCACCTCAGAACCAAATTGTAGAAGCAGCCCAAGGTAGTGACGGGACCACACACATATTCCTCTGCAGTAAATGGATGGTAACTAGCAGTTACATCTACATATCCAAATGTGGTTAATGATTTTGATCCCCCAGGGCAAATAATAATGCAAAGAGATTTGTAGCTGCTACCTGAACAGCAGACCGTTATACCCACACTATTTAGTATTTACAAAGCATTCTTGGAATTGAATATGGAGGTCCTGTTGGCCTTGTGTGATGCCTTAGCTATTATTTTTTGGGGTGCTTTTTTTGCAGTTGAAGCTGTCTGGAATGTTGTGAAGGCTGTGCTGCAATTCATTAGGGTGGTTATCTTTAAACAGCAAAATGGCCACTTACCAATCAGTGTAGCATACGGGCATGTCATGGCATTCAAAGACTGCTGGGATAATGTTTAAAAACTGCACAGAACAGTGTATCTGAGATACACTAAATGCTGAAGACACTCATTGCATTTAATTACCACCGGAACTACACCTGTGCTTTACTGGAAAATAGTCTAAAGGTTTTATCCGAAAGAACTCTTGGGAATGAATTAGTGCCTCTGCAGTATGACTTATTGAGTGACCAGGACTGAGGAGTAATCTGTGCTAATTAAAAGTGCAGAATCACCAAGGGAGTCTACCATATTGTCTCTGAGTGTCCTCTCAATAAGCAAATATAATTATCAACAAAGGTGACAAACTACAGTTTGGTAGATCAGCATAAACCTGTTCATAAAATAAGGTCCTAAATAACAGTTAATAGTTCATACCGTCAGGTTTCAATATTTGCTGCTTGCATTTTGAAAATCCAAATGAACCATGGTTTGCATAATTGCAAAAATTTCAAGCCATGATTCAGCTTCTGAGGCACCACTGGTAAGTAATAAAATGGTTTACTGTAATTTTCCAAACTCTTGTTTTTTTTAGGCATTTATGACCACAGTCATTTGAGAAGTTTTTTATTTCTCATCATATAAATTAAAGAGCTTGTCCTTGCATTTGCAATTAGTTGAAAAAAAGATTGCCATGTTTTTACTAATTTCCTTTCAGGGCTTTGAGAAACCTGTCTAGTTCCTTGCCCTGCCATAGCAGGGGGCTTGGAACAATTTAAGGTCCCTTGCAGAGATGGAGAGTTTAAGTATTTCTTCTGTACAACCAGTCACTAAGTGAAGATGGAAAATACAACCACATACCGCACTACCCTTGTCCCAGCCTTCTCCAGGTTCCACACAGTTCCTTCAGTTTCTCTTCCTGTATATTATGTTACAAACATGTATCCATCTTGGTGGCTTTCTGCTGACTTGCTCCAGTTCTTCCTTCTGTCTTTTGTATTGGGGGGCCCAAAACCAGACACAGTGCATGAGAGCCAATCTTATAAATCTCTAATAAAGAGTAATCATTTCTTCCTTCAGCTTCCTAGCTGAAGGTTTTTTCAACACAGTCCAGTAAGAAATTGGCTTTTATTTCTTCAAGGGCACATTACTGACTTACAGACCATTTGTCCAACAGGATTACCTGGTGCTTTCCAGCACAGTTGCTTCATCACCACTATTCTCTCAAAGATAATCAACTTGATGAATCTTTCAGTTGCATCTCAGCAACTGAAGGCTTTAACGCCTTTGTCATTCATATCAAGCTTTTGGAATATGCTGCTGCTTCCTACTGGCTGCACATTCATGTTTCCTTAATTTGGAAACAAATCACTAGGGAATTATATAAATTTGCCAAGACTTTTGTTCTTCCTAACAGAGTTTTAGGGAAGTTTACAATAAAATTAATGGTTGCTTTGTTTTTCAGCCCCTGGAGGGTCTGTGGTTTCTCCAATGGACTGATCAGCTCCCCCCTCACCCATCCCATGGTGTATGTCAAGTTATGCGAAGTTCACTCATATAGCTGAGGTCTTTGACTTCAGCATATAAGTGGTCTGTTACATACCTTACATGGTAAACCAAGAAGGACTATGAGCAATCAGAAGCTTGCCAGAGCTCCGTAATTCCCCAAACTTCTGAAAATCAAATAGATAATAAATTTTTAATGGGGGTAGTTTGCATGAGAATTTATTTTATCTCACTGTCAACTAAGACAAAAATGACTTTTCTTTTTTCATGTTTTGACTCACTTTTCTGAAGAAATATTGAACAGGTGATTCAGTGGCACCATGTATTGAAAGACAGTTTATACATTTAGGTGTAGGCATGTGTTGGGGTAAATATTTGCCTAAATTCTGTTCTCTAGCTGTCCCGTGTAGCTGAAGTGAAGAAGACAAGATTCTTGCGTGGCAAGAAGAAGGTGTGTGTAGGTGTGTGTGGGTTTGTTGGGTTTTGTTTCCTTTGTTTTGTTTTGGGTTTTTTTACTTGCTGCTTTATAGATTGCCCAAGGTCAGCCTGGGGAGGTCAATTCTAAGTCTGCATCAGACCAAAATATTAGAAGCCATCACTTTTAAGTTTTCACATATACCCTGATTTTGTGCTTCCATGCAACTGCACTGCATGGATATGATACTTCCTGTGCTTACACTGTTTAGCGTAAACACAACATGGCTAACTGGTGAATATATGCCAACCTTCAGTGGAACATTTGTGACACCTTTTGGTGTTGTACACACTTTTTAACACCTCTTCAGTACACGTATTCTTAGTTAAGGAATCTTCCTACTCCTCAAGGACACTTTTACATTTGCCTTTAAAAGTTACTGAACAAAATTCATAAGAAAAATTGGAAGAACATATCAGGCACACGCACTTCACCCTCCCAAGACAGTCTCTCTGGCACTAGACTGCAAAATCAGGCTTCCTCTTGTTTAGTTTCTTTCCTCCCTAATAAATGTTGTATTATTTTCTGCATAATGGTATAGCTACAGCAGAGAGTATTTCCTAATGTCTATCCAAATTATCTTCCAAACTTGTTTAAAAAGCCTGCGAATTCCCTCTGCAATACCACTGCTGATTGTACAGCAGTGTTTGAGTCTCTACTAAAGATAAACTTGATTGCATGGTTTTTTTTAAGATGTATATTTGAATAAGAATTAAAGCTTTTCTCTTGTCCTGGGTTCAGCAGTAGCAGTCAATTTTTCTGCTTCTTAGTAGCTGATGCAGATTTTATGTTTTGACTCTCCCTGGAACATAGCTGATAACACCAGTGGTTTTAGTTGTTGCTGAGTAATGTTTATTCTGATGAAGGACTTTCTGAGTCTCATGCTCTGCCAGGGAGGTGGGGAGGTCAGGGGGAAGCAGGGACAAGACACCTGACCCAAGCTAGCCAAAGAGGTATTCCATACCACAGCACGTCATGCCCAGGGAGGTAATGGGGAGTTACCTGGAAAGGCACACACTTCCCGCTCAGGCTCGTTTTTGGTGGGTGGTATCGTACTCTCTTCCCTTGTTATTTCCTTTATCATTATTATTATTGGTGGTAGTAGTAGTGATTTGTGTTATACTTTAGTTACTGGGCTGTTCTTATCTCAGCCTGTGGGAGTTGCATCCCTTTGATTCTCCTCCCCATCCCTCCGGAAGCGGGGAGGAAGAAAGGGGAAGGGGGAAAAAAAGAGGGAGAGGAGTAGAAACTGGGTTTAAACCACGGCATCACAAAACATTGCTTTTTTGCTAAGATGTAACTCCACAATCAGGTGAAAATGCATTCAGAAATCTATGGAGAGGAAAGCAACGAAGAAAGGTGTGGTAGAAATTGAACTAGCACATTTGCTGTATGAATACAGTAATTTAGTATGTATCTCCATCAGTAATCTTTATGGTTCCCTTCTGTTTCTGCAGCTTCTTCTGTTATTAACAGTAAAAGTGGAATACATGCTAAATGTGGGATTCACCTTCACAATGGAAACAATGCTTCAACCAGTGGATTTGCAGAAACATTGCTGCTTGCATACAGTTACATAAAAGACTATGTAACTAAACTATATACTTGTGGATGTCTTACAATAGCATAAATAAAACATAGGAAAGAGCATAGCTGGTGAAAAAGGTTTGACTGTAGAATCGGTGGGAAAGTACAGTATAGCCTGATAGACATTGGATAGTCTGTAGTTAGTACTCAGACTTAAACGAAATGTTTGAGATGGGAAAAAACGTATAATATAAAAGTAGATATTAAGAAATTTATGAGCTTGACTGGCATAATAGTACTCAGGAGGACTTGCATAAATGAAGGGAAATCAGAATCTAGCCATTACACTGAAAATCAGTGGATTCAATGCACATTAGCTTTACAAGCATAGGTCAATTAAACTGGTAAGTAGGCTTTCTGCTATGAATTCTGCATGTCACTGTAAGAGATCTATCTTCAGCAGTCCTGAACTTCTTTTCATAGCCTCTGTTCAGGCTTCAGCTGGGATACAGTTAATTCTCTTCCTAGTAGCTGGTACAGTGCTGTGTTTTGACTTTAGTAAGGGAACAAAGTTGATAGCACACTGACGTTTATATTGTTGCTAAGTAGTTCTTAGTTGATTTAGAATCAAGGACTCATTGGTTTCTTATTCTCTGCCAGTGAGGAGAGGCACAAGAAACCAACATTTAGCAGAGACAGGACACTTGACTCAAACTAGCAAAAGGAGTATTCCATACCACAGTTTGGGGATGGGCTGGGTATCCTTCAGTAGGTAGTGAGCAATTGCATTGTACATTACTTTTCTTTCTGGTGTTTTAATCCTCTCTCTCCTTTTCCTATTGTTGTTAAAATTGTTATTGTATTTTCCTTCTATTTCAATTATTAAACTATTATCTCATCTTGTGAGTTTTAACTTTTTCCCATTCTCCTCCCCACCCCATAGTGGGGCAGGGGGCATAGGTAGAGAGTGGCTGTGTGGTTCATAGTTGCTGTCTGGGGTTAAACTATGACAGCTTTTTATTAGAAATATTCCACACTGGTTATTATGAAGGTAGAGATACTTTTATTTGTCCTTGGATCATTAAAAAGTAAGAATGAAATCTTTGTCACATTACACATCAGTAAAGTATAATATAACTTAAAAAAAACAACAAACAAAACAAGAAAAAAAGGAAGTCTGCCTCCTTATGTTAATTTCAACTGTGCAGCAGAAAACATCTTTGTTTTTTGTGCCAGAAAGACATGCTTAGAATTGTTATATATCCTTCTGTTTTTCTATAGATCTCTCTTTGTCTCCCCACAAATATAAAAGCATAATCTAATAAATGTTAAGGTTTCTAAAAACCTGAACAATCTTACATAAACACTTAGATACATGTGGGCTTAGCCTGCATAACAGGAGGTATATATAGATATATATACATATAAATATAGAAATTATATAAAGCTTATTTTTAACTACTGTAAATCATACTGAGAAAAGAGTATTATGACTATGAAAATGATCTGTGCATTCTTGGGACTTGAAAACGATTTTTCAGATGATTACACATGATTTCATACTATGGTACCTATTAATCTATTGATTAAGAATAGCAGGTCCTGCTGGAGATATAAGTTGCTTTAAATACCAAGGAGCTTTGTATCTAAAACAAGGTGACTCTAAAAATCAGATCTACTGAATAAAGTAGAATAAAATGAACAACTGTCCCTTCTATTTTTGCAGAGCTGATTCTTTCTTTAAATAATGAGTCTGATCTTTTATTCACAATTATGAAATAAATCTCCTTTGGGATTGTAGTAATCTTGCCCTCTTTTCCCTGTCTTTGAGATATGGCTGAGAGTGCAACTGTTAAAATTTTTTCTTTGTCTCTCATTTTTGCTGGTTCAGCTTTTTTCTCTTCTTTTTTGGCAAAGTATAAAGTAGGACTAATAAGAACTATTTAATTAAGTTGCTAAGATTTTAATTAGACTAACAGCAAATTTTTGGTTTCAAATGTCTGCTCCCTTTTTGCCCTCCAAAAAATCTTTCTAATCTTTATGTCTACTTCTTATTTAATTTTTCCCTTTTTAGAAACCCTAAACAAATGTATAGGTTTTTCAATAAAGATGGAAACAATCCACTTAATGTTATTTCAGTTATCTTCACACTAGGTTTTAGAGATATGGAAATATAGCATTTTAATTAAGCTCCACTAGAAAGTCATGTTCTGTACAGTTTCTCTTAGATTAGAAGAACTGATTTTAGTAAAATCCACATAATTGTTTTGGACAAAATATATAACATGTATGTTAACTGTTATTTATTTATTAGATAGGCCAGGCAATTATGCCTAAACTGCTAAAAGCAATTTTAATAATAAAATTGCAAATGCGTCTCTAGTTAATGAAGTACAGCGGTTGGAGGCAAGTATATACCTGCACAACTGAAGTAGATTTGAGCACTTGCAAATGTCTGATTATTGCATGCAGACAAAGAATGCAAGTGTGAGTATACTTTTCTTATAGAAGAGGGTGGGAGATTTCTTATCCTATCAGGATGAATGAACAACACTAGGATAAGATATTGGCAGCAACCACTTATTGTGTGTTTTTCAACAAAAAGAACATGTCTCCATTTCCTCATTAGTAAAGTGGAGATAATGATATCTAGTAACTGTTGTCAAGTTCTTTGTAAACTCTGGAACAAAATTTCTCATTTTGTTCTACATAGTCTGATAGTAATAATGAAATAGTTCAATTTCAGTAAAGCACAACAGAAAAACACTTTCCAATTACAGGCAAGTGTCTCCAGGAGTGCAGCACACTATCTCGTTCATTTTTAAAAAGTCCAAACAGCCATAAAGAAACATTATTTGTGTATGAGTATCCTGCCTGTTTTTTAAAAAACTATGCCAAGTGTAATTTTCTATATTCTGTTTTGGATCATAAAGATTGTCAGCCATTTACTGTGCTCAGATTTATGTTAGCATTTAACTGTGGCATAGATGTTCCTACTAGTATGGATGTGAATGGCCTAGTAGATGAGGGGAGAGCAGTGGATATTGCCTACCTGGACTACAGTAAGGCCTTTGATACTGTCTCTCCTCATAGAGAAGTTGTTGATGTATGAGCTGGGTGAGCAGAAAGTGAAGTGAGTTGAAAACTGGCTGAATGGCTAGGCCCAGTGGGTGAGGATCAGTGGAATGAAGTCCAGTTTGAGGCCAGTAATTAGTGGTGTACCTCAGGGGGCAATCCTGGGTCCTTTGATAAATCACAGATTTAGGTTGGAAAAGTTCTTTAATGTAATTGAGTCTAACCATTTCTATGCATAGAATCTACAGCTATTATGAAAAAGTAAGTTCTCACTCTTTATTGCCTTCATTTTAAGAAACAGCAACAATATGCTCCCTTTAGATATAGCAACCCACAAATATTTGGACACAGACCAACTTAAAGGCAGAACCACTATCTTAGTAGACCTTCCACAGTTAAAACTAACACAGGATTATTTTTTTTTATTTATAAAGCAGTCCTGTAGCTCAGTCCCTCAGATAACATTTAAACGTAAGCGTTACACCTCCTGTCAAAATAAGATAAGTTATAGCTTGACAGGATTCAGCTTCCTGCTTGCTTCTACAATTAAGCCATTAGCATTAAAAAAACATCAAATGAGACAATACTTACAAATAGATAGACATAACCCAACCAATCTATGGAAGTACATTTTTTTTTTTCAATAACTATTTCTATGTAATCATTCCAAACCAAATAACAGGTAATCTGTACTACAGCTTGCATTATATTGTAACTTAAGGAAACAATGAAACAATCATGCTGGCCTAGCATTTTAATAGATATTAATTATTATTCATTGAAGTTTGCTTCAAAGCAGTATTTATGATATTAACTCCCCATTGAAATGAAATTATATTTTTTTCATTAAAAATATCTTGGAATAGTTCTTATCGCTCCCATGTACACACAACATGCAGGACTTGTTTCTTAAAAAATATCAGTAATTGCCTTGTTGAATAGATCTTTCTATATTAACTTTTAGGGTACTGAGGAAGCTGGTGGAAGTGTTCACTAAGCCACTTTCCAGCATTTATCAGCAGTCCTGTCTGACCAGTGAGGTTCCAGTTTACTGGAGGTTAGCAAATGTGAAGCCCATCTACAAGAAGTCCTGGAAGGATGAGCCAGGGAACTATAGGCCTTTCAGTCTGACCTTAGTTCTAGGGAAGGTTATGGAGTAGATCTGAGTGCCTTCACATGGCACATACAGGACAATCAAATTATCAGGCCCAGGCAGGATGAGTTTCTGAAAGGCAGGTCCTGTTCTCCTGATGTCCCATGACAAAGTGACCTGCTAGTGGTGAGGGAAAGGCTGTGGATGTTGTCAACCTGAATTATAGTAAAGCCTGTTTCCCACAACATTGTCCTGAAGAAGCTGGCCACTTCTGGCTTGCATGAGCATACTCTTCACTGTGTAAAAAACTGGCTGAATGGCTGAGGACAGAGTGGTGGTGAATGGAGTTAACTCCTGTGGGTGGACATTCAGAAGTGGTGTTCCTAAGGGCTCAGTATTGGGGCCAGTTCTATTTAATACCTAGCAATGATCTGGATGAGGGATCAGGTGCACACTCAGTAGATTTGCAGACAACACCAAATTGGGCACGGGTGTTGACCTGCTTGAGAGTAGGAAGGTAAGAAGGCTCTGCAGAGGGATTTGGACAGGCTGGATTGATGGGCTGAGTACAATTGTATGAAGTTGAACAAGGCAAAGTGCTGGGTCCTGCACATGGATGACAGCAACCCCATGAAATGTTACATGCTTGAGGAAGAGTGGCTGAAAAGCCGCTCAGTGGAAAAGGACCTGATGGATGGCTGCTCAACATGAGCCAGCTTGTGCCCAGGAAGCCATGAAGGCCAAGAGCATCCTGGCCTGTATCAGAAATAGTGTGGCCAGCAAGGCCAGGGCAGTGATCATCTGCCTATACTCAGCACTGGTGAGGCTGCACCTCAAATCCTGTGTTCAGTTCTGGGCCCCTCACTACGAGAGACATTGAGGTGCTGGAGCAGGTCCAGAGAAGGGCAATAAATCTGCTGAAGGGCCTTGAGCACAGGTCTTATGAGGAGCCGCTGAGGGAACTGGAGTTGTTCAGCCTGAAGAAAAGGAGGGTGAGGGGGACTTTATTGCTCTCTACAACTATGTGATAGGAGGTTGTGGTGAGGTGGGGGTCAGCCTCCTTTCCCAAGTAAAGAGTGTTAGGACAAGAGTAAATGGGCTTAAGTTGCACCAAGAGAGATTTAGATTAGATAGGATTATTTTTTTTTCCCACTGAATGGGCTATCAAGCACTAGAACAGGATGCTCAGGGAAGTGGTGGAGTCGCCATCTTTTGAGGTATTTAAAAGATGTGTAGGTGTGGCGCTTAGGCACATGACAATGCTAGGTTAAAGGTTGGACTTAATGATCTTAAAGGTCTTTTCCAACCCAAATGATCCTGTGATTCTATACTGCTCATTGACCCCCATCTAAGAGCTCTTATGGAAGTGCTCATGATATTATACAATTATTTGACAAGGTGAAGGAAGGTAGTTTGCTGCAGTTTGCTAAGAGTTTCATTCTGTTAGAGCATTTTAGATGGAAATTTAAAAAACTAGAGGGAAAAAAATACAAATGTATAAAGAACTGTTTGATGTTCTAATAATGTACTTTGAGTATATTTTTAAGAAATACAGATTTTTCACACTTTCTTGTGTGTTGTCAAATTGACAAAACAGTTGAAATCAGTTTCTCAATTTCATGTATGAATATGAATCAAAGTAGAAACAATCTGTGAGCTGTTTATGCCAGCAGTGCTCAAATAAGCCATTAAAATCAGGTTTAGACAGCATCAGCTTATAGAATATTTTGACTACCATAAGGTTTTTTCATACCACTGGAAAATAAGGTACAAGCACTGGTAAAAGAAACAGTGCATTAAAGGAAGAAAATAATTGCCAGTATTCCATTTCTTTGCAAGCATTTTTATTTAACTTGTGCTATTTATTTGCATAACATTTCATAATTAACTCTGAAGAAGAGGTGTGAGCAATAATAAAACAATAAAAGGAATGTTGTAGAGGAAGGAGGATTACTCTCTGGGGAGCATGTTATTACCCTGTTTAAAATGCTAGAGTAAAAGGATCTTTGTACCTAAACCACTGCATATTGTGGCTAAGTAGAAAGAACATCACTAAAAACTGTATTACAGTCTTCTCTTTCTATAGAATGTGCATGGAAGGCTTGGCAGGAATTTCCACATAAATACTATTTTCCTTACTTATTTAAAATTGTGGTGTAATGATGCCCAAAGGGAATGCAAGATAATGTAATGATCTTTCATCAACTTTCCTAGAATTATTTCCAAATAGTTAGAAATTCAGTCCTGTAATTCCATAACACTTCTGTATCACACTGAATATTTCCTGTTTGCAGAGATCAAATAGAAGCTCATAACTGCTACTATTATATTTTACTTAAATTCCAGTTGTTGTATTCAGAGTCTTCAAGTGAGCTCTTCAAGCCTCAGTGACATATATAAAATGACTATGTCTACACTGCACACAAGACAAGACTAAGGATGTGCCAGCCT
Source organism: Agapornis roseicollis (assembly GCA_002631895.1). Taxonomy (NCBI): domain Eukaryota; kingdom Metazoa; phylum Chordata; class Aves; order Psittaciformes; family Psittacidae; genus Agapornis; species Agapornis roseicollis. Next base: position 42,791 of record NDXB01013859.1, read on the forward strand.
CTTAAATACTCAGAAAAGGAAACATCTGGCACATAGATCATAACAGAACTATAGCATAACTATGTGTACAACCAAGAAAAAGGAGTAAGAGTGAACAGTGATCCTCAGCAATAGCTGAGTATGTCTCATATCAAGTGGGAAAGCCAGTTGTCATGGTTTAAACCCAGCCACACAACTCACTCACTCACTCAACCCCCTTTCCTGCCCTCTCCCTGCTCTCGGAGGGATGGAGATGAGAATCAAAAGAATGCAACTCCCACAGGTTGAGATAAGAACAGTTTAGTAACTAAGGTATAACACAAATCACTACTGCTACCACCAATAATAATAATGATAAGGGAAATAAGAAAGGAAGAGAATACAACACCTCACCACCCATCAACAGATAACTCACCCCCACCCTGCCCGACCTATGACAGACCAAATACCTCATCCAACCCTGCAGAGCAGTAGCCCTTCCAGGTAACTCCCTATTACCTCCCCGGGCATGATGTGCTGTGGTATGGAATACCTCTTTGGCTAGTTTGGTCAGGTGTCCTGTTTCTGCTTCCTCCTGGCCTCCCCTCCTCCCTGGCAGAGCATGAGACTCAGAAAGTCCTTGGTCAGAATAAACATTGCTTAGCAACAACTAAAAACATCGGTGTTATCAGGTCTGTTCCCAGGCCGAAAGTCAAAACACAGAACTACATCAGCTACTAAGAAGGAGAAAAATGGCTGCTACTGCTGAACCCAGGACAGCCAGATAGTATTAGTAAAGGTGATTGAGATCAAAAGTATAAAATAGCTCTTGGATTTTATTAAAGCAAAGCTGCTGTAGAGGAAATTATGTAGGCCACTGAAGCTTGAAGGGGGCATTTTCTATATGTTTTGCAAGATCTTAAAGCTGCTTGTGTTATTTGGGTTAATTTAACTATGCTTAATATTATTAATGATTAACAATCTAGATAACTTACTGTAAGTAAAGAACATCCTTTTTCTTCTGTCTTAGTTTTATAATATGAGCAGAATGAGCTGCTTGAGAGTAATGAAACAAGAGAGCAAAATTGTTTCTTTTTAATGAATTCTGTTAGGGAGCTTGCTTTACAATTTGTAACTATCAGCTATTCCAGATTGGCTATCTAGAGCAGTTCAGTTAATAGCAGTGTTGTTTTGAAAGGTAATTAGAGAGATACTTTTCCTGAGACAAGAAAAATAAAACTGACTCAATCTATATCATTAATCTCCTAAGAAATTGCTAACAGACATTCATTACTTTTTTAAAAGAAAAAACTAACTTCTAAAATAAGACAGAATTTTGTTGAGTTTCTTTGGTCCATCACATTGGGCTTCACATGTCATAGTCTTTCAAGGCAGGAGAGGTGGTATGTGGTGCTGGATTGTTGCCTGCTGATGCCAGTTCCGATTTCATCACCAGCTCACTTGCCTGATTTCCCTGAAGTTCATTCTTCATTAATGTGATAATGGAAAGGAAGTTGGGTTCAGTTGATGATCTGAGGTCCCTGCTGTTGGGGACAGTACCGGGAGACTCCCACTTCTGCTGCTGCCTTTTCATGACTTCATATTCTGATCATGGTCACAACGGCATTTTTTTTTTCCTCCCAAAGTCTGGAGTGGCAGAGATGAGTGTTTAGCTGCCGTAAGAGTGTTATATAGCAGTCAACAGCTTTTAATCGAATTCACTATCTATTTTCACCTGAAATTCAATCCCCCTGATGTACCCTAACAGGCTTTCCCATCTTCCCACATTACCTATGAAGTACACTAAGGTGAATGAGTGAAAGTAATACCGAAAGTGGGTTTGCCCTTACCTGAAGCAGGAATAACCCAGACTGTATTCCCCAGCAAATTCTTCATGTGCACGAAAGAACATATGCCCCTCAATAGTATGCAAAGTTCTGATTAGGCTGGGCCAGCCCTGTTGGCAGATTTTGGTAAGTCTGTATCCCAATGTTGAAAGTTCCCCCACCCATTGCTCCCAGTGTAGTTTTTAACAGCCCATTGTACCGTTCAATTTTCCCAGAGGCTGGTGCATGGAAGGGGATGTAATATACCCACTCGATGCCATGCTCTTTGGCCCAAGGGTCTATAAGGTTATTCCGGAAGTGAGTCCCATTGTCTGATTCAATTCTCTCTGGCGTACCGTGTCGCCACAAGATCTGTCTCTCAAGGCCCAGGATAGTGTTCCGGGCAGTGGCGTGGGGCACAGCGTATGTTTCCAGCCATCCAGTGGTTGCTTCCACCATGGTAAGCACATGGCGCTTGCCTTGGCGGGTTGGTGGCAGTGTGATATAGTCAATCTGCCAGGCCTCCCCATATTTGTACTTCAGCCATCGTCCTCCATACCAGAGAGGCTTTAAACGTTTGGCTTGTTTAATTGCAGCGCATGTTTCACACTCGTGAATAACCTGGGCAATAGTGTCCATTGTTAAGTCCACCCCTCGATCACGGGCCAATCTGTATGTTGCATCTCTGCCCTGATGGCCTGAAGTGTCATGGGCCCACCGGGCTAAAAATAATTCACCTTTATGTTGCCAATCTAAGTCCATCTGAGCCACTTCAATCTTAGCAGCTGGTTGTTCTGGTGTTCCTCAGTGGCCTGACTCTTGGGTACATGGGCATCTACATAGCGTACATTCACCACCAGGTTCTGTACCCAGAAAGCAGTATCTTGTCACAGGGCAGCATCCCAGATGGGTTTACCTCTACGTTGCCAGTTGCTCTGCTTCCATTGCTGCAACCACCCCCACAGGGCATTTGCCACCATCCATGAGTTGGTATAAAGTACTAGCCACTCTCCTCTTTCAGAAAAGTGAACTCATTTATGTGCTGTGTATTTCCTCAAATTGCTGACTTAAGCAACTCTTGTTTATCTGTCCCAGCTACTACTGTTTGATAGCCACAGGAAAATGAGTCATTAGCTCCTATTCCATTTGCTTCTGCTCTTTCTCCAAGGAGAACTGGCTCCAGCAGAGATTAGAAAATAGGGATTCTCTCTCTCATTTTTTCCCCCTCCCCCATGGGATGTCTCCAGACACATATAAATCTCATTTTACTGATGTTTTCACGACTGCCCATGAGCTGTATGTGTGAAGATAAATGCTAAAGGTGACAGTTCTTTCACCCCTTTCTCCCATATTCAATAGATACAAACTAAAGCAATTGACCTCTAGTGAAGCAAAAGGTGTAGAAAGTAAATTCTTCCTCTTTCAGTAGCTTGCAATACATACTTTTATTCTCCAAGGATATAGCCTGTCGGTCAACACTTCAACAGACATTGACTCCTATTTGAATAGTAATATTAACTAATCCCACTTTGAAGACTGCCATCACATGTTCCCATGCAGTATTTCCATAAGGAGAGAAACTAAATCTATTAAGTAAGGTCTGAGGTGTCCACATTAGCAGTGGAATGCACCCACACCAAGAATACACCACCTCCTTTTTTAACAGGTCCAGAATATCTCAAATATTTTTAAGAAAAGTTTTATTAGAGAAAAATCCTTTGAAGCATCCTCAATATTGAAAGACTATGTACTTACAAGCAGCAAGTCAGAACTTGTCTCCTGGCCCTTACCATAACCAAAGACCACACAAGTAGACCAGTAAGTTTACAGCCCTATGCCCTGCTCAACTTTTGTCTGGTTAAAAATTATCTGACTGTCCCCAGTTTCGCTCTAAAAGAAGGATGCTCTGCAACTAAAATCTCATATCCTATTTATCCAGTCATAGTATGGGCCTACTCAGTAAGGACTATATGCATCTGCTAGCACTTGTTTATAGATAATGTCTTCTTGAACTCATGTCCCTTCTTTCTACAGACATGGAACAGATGCTGGCTGACGGGTTTTACAGGGAGTGCCAGCTTGTTAGAACATACAGGCCCAGTGTCTAAGAAAGTCTTTAAGTGTGGTTTTTATTCAGATTCAAGATAAAATATTCTGCATGTGTGGCAGATTGCACCACTTCTCCCTTAAGTGTTCTGTCCCAGGAAGTCCACTGATAGCCTCTGCAGACTTGCCAGCATCATATGCTGTTTTCCCTTGTCTTGCAAAAGTCTTTCTCAGACTTTCCAAATTTAAAATTAGGTCTGTAGATTCATATGAAATACAACTGGAAGAGCCTTCTGGAAGTCAGCTACTCCAGCCTCCTGCTCAATGCAGGGCTACTTTCAAAGTTGTGTCAGACTGCTTAAAGATTTGTCTCTTTAAGTTTTAAATATTAAGTTTAAATATTCCCACCTCCTTTTCCTCTGTACAGAGGGGAACCTTTCCGAGCAGCCATTTCCAGGGCTCTACCAGTCTTTCCTTTGCCTAGACAGAATTTCTGCAGCACATGACCATTGTCTTTTGTTTTTTCTGGCCTACTAAAGGCTGGTATATAGACTGCATTCTCCATTAACTAAGCCTCTAAGAAACTATGGTATGAAATCATTCCACTAGTGAATTCATTCCATTAGTGCATACCATTTACGGGTGTTCCATAATAGGCTGGCTAAGGTGAATGAGGAAACATTTGACACCACTCATGTTGAAAATAGAAATAAATTTGGCTTTGATTAACAGGAGAATATCTATGTTTCGATTTTTTGGTGGTGACTGATGTGCCTTTCCTTTATGCCTATTACAGTTAACTTCAGTGAGAGTGTAACTGCTTTTGCCTCTTCATTTTTCTCCTTTTCTGTCTCTAGCAGAACAAGCCAGAGAGAAAATTTTACTGTGCAAGCAGTAAAAGCACCTTGTGGGTAGAAAAATAATCAAGAGAGGCTGGGTACAGGATAAAAAGTTTACTTGTAATAAAAAGTTGGGGGTGTGTACTTTCCAGAGAACTGATGTTCTAAGCTGTTCCATGCAAATGAAATTGATAAATGCCAATATGTGTGGGACTTGGGGGTGGAATTGGAAGGATTAAAAGAGACATACGCCTTTCTCTCTGAAAAAAACAGAATGTGCTTTGTAGACAGGAAAGAGAGAAACTGTGAATCTGGGAGCTCCTTTTAAGAGCTGCAGCCAGAGATATTTTTTTGCTTTTTACCTATCCAAGGTCTGTATACCATGGTCTGATATCTTCCATTTCATTAAATAACATTCAAAGGTGAGAATAATCCTGAATTTTCTGTGCAAAAGCCTATAAATAGATTCAGCAGCAAGAGGGAGCAGCAGAGCCATTTGTGGGCTAGCCATGAAGCTCACTCCTTACCCAAGATCTCTAAAACTCTTTCTATTCTGCTAAATAAAAGAAGACCAGGGACTAAGTCCTTGCCCTGAGGTCATTTGGCAGCAATTGGCTGACAGCCACACTGTATAAGGCTGGTTCCCTCCACAGCAGAGCTGTCTCTGTGGGCCTACTTGTGTTCATTAGAAACAGGAGAAGGACATTAATTTAACAGCTAAACTTTGTGAACAGAGGTCCTGTGTTTGAGCTCATTCCCCTTGGCAATATAAATGTAAATGTACTCAATGTCACAGGAGATCTGAAATGTTTTGAATGTGTCACAGACTTGTGCTTTGCCAAGAAGTTCTTATATCACAAACCTTTTATGTAAGCATGTAGTTCAGGACAATGGGAGTGATTCTATGGGGTGAAAAGTTGCCTTTCTTTTTAATTGACTTTACTGCAGTAGCCACACAGGATTCATACCAGCTTCTGATGTGCCGCTGTAGACTGAAAGTCTACTGCAGTGTGGAACATATTTGGTGGGCTTCTAGAGCATCTCACCCAAAGAAAATCCTGCTAATGCAGCAAAAGACTGTGCCATGATGAGAACCAAAGCCAGACAATAAGATGACTCACTTAGTTCCAATCACATTGTCCTGGGCAGGGTCACCTTCAGATAGATCAGGTTCCTTACTGCCTAGTCCAACCTGGACTTGAACACTGCCAGGGGTGGGGCATCCACAGGTTCTCTGGGCAACAACTTCCAGTGTGTGATCACCTTCACAGTGAAGAGCTTCTTACTAACATCTAATTTAAATTTACCTTTCAGTTTAAAACCATTCCCCCTTTTTCTATCACTACATGCCCTTGTAAAAAGTCCCTCTCCAAGTTTCTTTTTGGTCCCTTTAGGCATTAGAAGGCTTCTCTAAGGCCTATATGTGGTACAAAAATGTTATTAAGGTTTATAAGTCAAATATGGCACTATTTTTTAATTTCCTCTATCTGAATCAAAATACAGGTGTAATTATTTCCCAGAGGCTGGTGCCTCTGGAAATCTGGGATTTCCAGATTTTTTTGCTTACTGTTAACTTTTGACAGTTTTGGTAGAATTTGATTTAAATTTTAGAATTTAAGGAAAGTCTGCTATCTTGAGTATTGGGAAATGCCAAACTTTTCTGTTCCAATTTAGAAATGAAACTATAAAGAATGCAGATCTAGTTGATGATTATTTTGGATATGCTGTGTTTTCTTTATCTAGTAAATTCTTTATTCTGTTTATCTTTTCTGTTTTTCTTTTGTATCTCTACCAGCCTTATACTCATAGCAGTTTTGTTTGTTGCATTTGCCTGGATTTCTATTTTGTGTGTGTGTGTGTGTTCTTTTCCTTTCTAGAATAGGCTACTTATCAATTGAATGATTTTGTTTGCAACATTTAAATAACTTAAAGTATCTCCAGTTTAGTACTGTGTTAATTCTGATGTTTATAATGTTTAGCTCTCTTGTTTTTTAATCTGCATTTCCTAGCTGATACTTATGCCTGACCACATCTTTTTACACATTAAGAGATAGTAATTTCTGTTAATAAAGTAATAGTTTTATGCTAATGAATTTATAGGCTCTACTTAGATCTGAAATACTATATTCAGTCTACTGAAGGATACAAACCCCCATGAATTACTTTATGAGGGCTGCATAACCTGCCATAACTTCCCCTGGAATTTACAGGTCTAATTTGAAGAAAAACTATATTTGAAAACCTAGTTAGTTTTATTCATCTGAGTATTTTTTATAGAAATTTTACATTGAAAGTGAAACTTCAGTGTTTCAGTAGCTCTAAATCTTGTTTCTGTTCTTTCAAACATAACTTTATCAATACTGTAACATTTTGATTTTCTAATATTAAAACTCTATCTTCTGATTCTTATCTTTTTAATTGTAATTTTTGGTTTCGAATTTGTTTTGTTATGTGTGCTGCATCATCATAGATGTTTGTGTGGCATCCCACAGTGTCTGTTTCAAATCTGTGGCCCTTTCCTATAAATTCTTTCAGTGCTTTTGCACAAATATATTTGTGACAGTTTGCAGATCTTTTGTTTTAATTGGAAAATACATGTGGTTCTGAAGCTATTCTCATACCCACCTGCATAGAACTCTCACTCAAATGCTTTTCTTTAGATTACCTACAGATTTTATTCCATTTTTTTCTTACAGTTCAGACTTTCTGATACAATTCAGAGTATTTGTTCAAACTTTTCAGTCTATCCACCAGTTTTTACCCTAATTCACCATACCTTATGTTATTTCGTCCTGCAAAAACAAATCAGCAAATACAATTTACTGCTGCCTTTGTATCTGAACAATAGAAGTTCCACCAAAGACCCTTTTGGGAAAACAAGCTTTTACAACAGTTGAAATTACATGGAATTAATTTAATACTTTGTGACAAAAGTATTTCCTTTCTTATCTTTGTGTTTGTGCATTTGCTGTATTTCAGTTTGTTATGAGGGAAAAGACCCATGAGAAAAGGACTTTAAAAGTCTCATCCTAAAAATTAAGTCTTCATTAAATCAGTGTTTATATCTGTTTTATCTTATCCTTTCTCATTTCTCAGTTTTGTTACTTAAATAATCTCTGGACACAGTCATATCATGCAAGACTGGTTTACTTCAGTGCTTGAAGTTAGGAATGAAGGGTTTTCCGAACTTTCAAGCTGTCATATGACTGGATCTCCCTGGAATTATAGTTACCTTTACTTCTCCCAGATTATTTGGACTTTATTAAGTTTAGGGTTAAGTTTTCTTTCCTTACCATTTGTTCTGAAGAAAATGAAACTACAATCCTTCTCTTAGGGATTCAGGTATTTGTGAATCATGACCTAGTTTTGATATAGTACAGCAGTATAACCTTGTCTCAAGTGTCTGGGAAAACTACTAAGCTGTGAGAAAGTACCTAGACTAGAGCCATGCCAGCTAAGAAAATGTAAAATTGCAAGCTGTGGTGACACAGTTGAAGAGAAAAAAGACGAACGTGAAAAGGTCAAAAATCGTAAGGGGAAAAAACTGAGAAAAATGAAAATCAGCAACACAGAGGATTACCCTCTCAAAGAGTAGTCTGACCCTTCACAGCTTGACTGACAACTGCCTGGCCTACAAAAACTCATTGGATACATTACTGGGATGGCAAAGATATCAATGGTCAACCCAACAGCTTGCTTGTCTTTGCTGTGTACATTAGTCAATAATTACTGTCTTACACTTTCAAGCATGTATATCTTTCTGTTGAACCTGTGCATAGTGAATGGCTCCTGAATAAAGAGGTCTGAAGACAGAGACTCAAAAGCCAGCTTTCAAATTTGGCCTTGATGATCTTAGAGATCCCTTCCAACCTGGTAATTCTGTGAAATATAAAAGTTGTCAAGAAAATAAAGATTTTTCTCACCAAACCTTAGCTATGTCATTTATGTACTAAGTGGCAGCATAATGTTTTTTACATAATTCTCCGTTCCAATATATTGTTGATTAGTTTGAGTGCAGTTGCTTAATATTATAATTACATAGCAGCTCTTCTTCTGTTTTGTAAAAGCGAGCTGTATGCCTATTACATAAAGTTTTCAAACCGCCCAGGATTTTGTTTTTAAGGGTTTTGATGTATGTAGTGGCAGAAGTAAGTATTGAGTTGCATTTATGGATTATGCTTCACTTTTGAGAATCACAATGTTTTGAAAAATATTGTATCCCGTATAATTACAAAATTGAAATTCCATTCAAAATCACACCTACAATATAGCCACATTTCCCCACTCTCTACTATTTTTGTTAAACACAGTTTACTGTGGAGGTTTAATCCCAGCTGGAACTAAGCACCATACAGTTGCCTACTCACTGCCCCTCCTCAGGAGGATGGGTTGAGGTAATTGGAGGAGTAAAAGTGAGAAAACTACTGCATTGACAGAAAAACAGTTTAATAATAGAAATAAATAATAATTGTAAAAATAATAAAAAGTGTAATGAAAATGAAAGTAACAAAGGAGAGAAATATAACCCCATGAAAGGTAAGTGATGCTAATGAAAACAATTGCCAACAACTGCTCCCAACCAGCCAATGCCCAACCAGTCCCTTAGCAGTGGTGATTCAACCAACCTCCCCCCCCATATGATTTAATTCTGAGTATGACATATTCATTTGGGCTGTCCCACCTGTGTTTCTTGCCAGCTCCTTGTGCACCCCCAGCCTGCTCACCGATGGAGTGGAATGAGAGGCAGAAAAGGCCTTGACTCTGTATGTGCACTGCTCAACAGTAACAAAAACATCCCTGAATTACCAACACTCTTCATCACACATCCAAAGCATAACCCCATCCTAGCTACTATGAAGAAAATTAACTCTATTCCAGCCAAACACAACACATTCTCAATCCCTTATTCCATACCATTTACATCATGCTTAGGTCCCACGCTATCCAATACATCCTCATTATCCACCAACATCCTCCTCAACTTTTGATATAATACAAGTAGATTATTCCCTTAGTCTATGGACTACACTTGTGAAATGTTCATAAAATGTCCATGAATCTCCTCAAAATGTCTATTGAATTAATTTAGTTCATGACTTTGGGCTCTATCTGTTATGGTGGTGACTTGGGACACTTATGATGTAGCCATCTGTCCCCACTCTCTGCTATTTTTGTTACTTTAAAGATAGTTTGCATATTCTGAATATCAATTCATTAGTATAAGGTAGGATGTATTGCAGGATATTTCACCCACTGTTCTGGTTTCAGCTGGAATAGAGTTAATTTTCTTTTCTGTGGCTGGTGCAGTGCTGTGTTTGGCTTTAGTCTGAGAACAATGCTGATAACTCATGGATGTTTTAGTTGTTGCTAAGTAGCACTTACCCTGATCAAGGACTTTTCAGTCTCTCATGCTCTGCCAATAAGGAGGGGCACAGGAAGCCAGGAGGAAGCAGAGACAGGACACCTGACCCAAACTAGCCAAAGGAGTATTCCATACCACAGCACATCCTGCCTAGTATACAAACTTACATGGAAGGCCAGATAACTGCTTGGGTTGGGCTGGGTGTTGGTCAGTGGGTGGTGAGAAATTGTTGTTTATTGTTGGTTTTGTTCTTTTTCCTTTAGTTTTATATCTCTCTCCTTGTTATCCCCCATATTATTATTATGCTGTACTTTAGTTATTAAAATGTTCTTTATTTCAGCCTATGACTTTTACATTCTTCCAATTCAACTTCCCATCCTGTCAGGGGCAGGAGGGAAGGCAGATGAAGGGAAGGTGGGCAAGCGGCTGCATGGTACTGAGTTACCGGCTGGGTTTAAAGCACAACAGCCACGTAAGAGTTACATATCGATTTTTAATTCCATGGAAACTTAAAATATACTTTCATACCTCTGCCATCTAGGAGAACGGCAAGAAAAAAGGAGCAGTAGAGAGTAAGAAGCAATTTTTCCTTTAATTATTAGATTAGCTTATATTGATCAAAAGTGAATATGGAAATGTAGTAAGAAAACTTCCTTTAACCATTTAGTTTAGAAAAAGAATAGCTTTTTAAATGAATCCTTGAATTGCTCTCATTTGCTGTGCTGTTTCACATCATGGAGTGTTCTTTTGAGTATAGGAAGTTAGGAACACATTGTTTTTTCAGAAAAAGAAAAGTCCTCGGATTACATGTGTAATTTAAGGGTTAGATCACTCAGCTATGGTTCTAATACAGCCAGGATAAGATCTTGCTTTTCCTTTAGTTGATTGCATCTTCAGCACCTCAGAGGAATGGTCTGATCTACCTCCATTCAAAATCTCCTATTAAGTCTTTGTTGACAATTATTACATATGCCAGAGAGAGAAGCTTAGGAACTGGAGTATGCAGCTTGTTGGAAAATATATACTTTGCTGAATATTTAATGAAGCTAATTTTAGAATGCTTTTGAGTTTTATATAGAATTGGAGGAAATATTTATGCTTTTAAGTAAGAGAGGGCTAGGGAGTGAGCTTGAGAGTAATGATTGTTGACACTACATTGTTCTTAGATTGCTTCCTGATCCTCTTTGGGCCACTGAAACACACCTGTTTGAAAAGGGACCATCCTGAAAGCTGTGTGAGCATAAGATAGTTTGTGCTACTTATCCCAGAGGACAGGGATCTGTCCTTACCTCTCTGTCATTTAGTAACATAAAGATGTATTACTCAGTGTCTAGGTAAAAGAGAACATATTTCAGCTCCTGGGCTATACAGGCATAATCTTGTTCTCTATCCCATGAAAAGTGAAAGAATTTCAACAGGGCAGCCTAAGAGAGAGCAATCTTTTGGCTCTCCAGCTATAATTGATTTTATAAGCTTCTGGCTACAGCACCCACCTAGAAGATATTCACAAACACTTTTTCAGATTAAGTGATAGAGCTGGGGCATCCCAGATAGAGCTTGGCTATGTGGAATACTTGCTGAGTTACTGAACAAAAAGGGCACACAATGCACCATGTCATTCTACAATATTGAATCATGTAGTGATTTCAGACAAATTATTGTCAGACTGGATTTTGTAGTTAACATAAGTAAGAGGTAGCCCAGGTCTTACATCCTGGAATGGCTTGAGGAGAAACCAAATATCTTTCTGACAAACTGTGCTAATGTATTGGAAGCTGTAGTTTGTCCTGTAGATAGTGTAGAGCATTTTGATGTTAATATTGTATATTCGAGGGCTTTGATACCTCAGTAGTTAAGGAGCAACTGGTACAGGTTCTGAGGAACTGTTTTGCTGGGGTTTTTTTGGTTTTGTTTTGTTTGTTTTTTTTTTTTTTTTCAAAA
>NDXB01013859.1:54923-67493 GCA_002631895.1 Agapornis roseicollis
TTTGTTTTTTTTTTTTTTTCCAAAATAATTTCAGCAATTTTGCAGATTTTATCCTAACAAAGCAGAGCAGGAAAATGTAAACCTGTTTGCTTTGTGGTTTTTTTTTTTTTCCTTTCATAAATGAATGTTCCCATTACATAGCAAAGCTTCCGAGCTTATGATGAGAACAGTCTATGTTGAAAAAGAAAATGTCAGAAATTACAAATCTACTTCAAAATGTGAGACTGAAGTTTAAGCGTTTTTCATAATACTAATTTCTTGATTTCTACTAGTTCCCAATGATGAGGTCATTCAAGAATGACATCATTCTCAACTGTTTTGGATTTCTCATTTGATGCTCTAAATATTGCTACATAAGTACAGACTTCAAGGAACTGTGATATCTCTGAATCTTTGAGCCAACACCCTACTCTAAAGTTTGCCAACAGGTTACATATGAGAACAAAATACTTTTTAATGAAAAAAAGTAAAAAGAAAATGAAGCAGAGAGAAAAATGTTCATTATTATGTCAATTTAAAGACTGAATTTTTAGAGCACATCACATTGTAGATTTCATTTTTATGCAATGACAAAAAAGAAATCAGTTCAAAAAGGAACCCTTTTTTATAGTAGTGTATCATTCCCACTCAGGAGGAGAAAAAAAAAAAAAAGAAAAAAAAATCCCCCAAAACCAAACAAAACCCCCGAGGTTTCAAAAAAGATAAGTGTTTATAATCAGGGTAGTTTGGCTTTATTTAGGTTTCTGTTTGTTTCTTTCTTTTGTGAATTATATAATATGCATCAATTCTTTCTCTTTAGTGAAATCCTCACATGCTTTCTCTTTGCTTTATATAAGTTTAATGTTCCCTTGCATAAAACCCCAAGACATTTACAAGTTCTCTTTCTTTTAATACCAAGAGAACACTGTGCATAGGTATTAAGCATTACAAAAGCTAGATTCCTTAGGAAGGTCAGATTCTGGAAAAAGGGCTAAATGGACTGCTACATTTTAAGACATAGTGCCTACATAGAATCATAGAATAGTTAGGGTTGGAAAGGACCTTAAGATCATCTAGTTCCAACCCCCCTGCCATAAGCAGGGACACCTCACACTAAACCATGCCACCCAAGGCTTCATCCAACCTGGCATAGAACACTGCCAGGGATGGAGCACTCACAGCTTCCTTGGGCAACCCATTCCAGTGCCTCACCTCCCTAACGGAAAAGAATTTCCTCCTTATATCCAATCTAAACTTCCCCTGTTTAAGTTTTAACTCTTTATCCCTTGTCCTGTCACTACAGTCCCTAGTGAAGAGTCCCTCCCTAGCATCCCTCTAGGCCCCCTTCAGATACTGGAAGGCTGCAATGAGGTCTCCATGCAGCCTTCTCTTCTCCAGGCTGAACAGCCCCAACTTTCTCAGCCTGTGTTTGTATGGGAGATGCTCCAGTCCCCTTGATTATCTTCGTGGCCTCCTCTGGACTTGTTCCAACAGCTTCATGTCCTTTTTATGTTGAGGACACCAGAACTGCACACAATACTCCAGGTGAGGTCTCACGAGAGCAGAGTAGAGGGGCAGGATCACCTCCCTCAACCTGCTGGTCACACTCCTTTGGATGCAGCCCAGGATACGGTTGGATTTCTGGGTTGCAAGTGCACACTGAGGCCAGCTCATGTTCATTTTCTCATCGACCACCACCCCCAAGTCCTTCTCCACAGGGCTGCTCTGAATCTCTTCTCTGCCCAACCTGTAGCTGTGCCTGGGATTGCTCCAACCCAGTTGTAGGACATTGAACATGTTATCATATGCTACCATGGCAAAAGAAATTTGCTGTTATTTGTATTTTGACAATATTTAATTAACAAACTTAGATTACATAATGATGTTATAACAGTGGGGCAGGCCAGTGTTTGTAATCTTGTACTATAATATATGAAATCTAAATGTGTGCTCTGTGTAGGCAAAATACAGGTTATTTACAAGATGCTGCTAGGTACACTGCAATCTCATCAGGGACTTTCCTAGGTATAGTAGTGGCAGTCATGTTTTTCTTCTTCATAATAACTGGCGCAGCACTATGTTTCTGAGTTTCAGCCTGGGAACAAAACTGATAACAGGAACGTTTTTAGTTATTGCTCAAATGTTTAGTCTGAGCAAGGACTTTGTGAGCCTCATGCTCTGCCAGAGAGGAGGGGAGGCAACGAGGAAGCAGGGACAGGACACCTGACCCAAACTGACAAAAGAGGTATTCCATACCACAGCACATCATGCCCAGGATGTAACTGAGAGTTACCTGGAAGGGCAAGTGCTCTGGGGGGGGTTGGAGGAGATTTTCAGTAGGTGCTCAGTTGGGGTGGGGTATCGTGAGTTATCTGTCGGTGGTTGGTGAGATGCTGTATTCTCTTCCCTTGTTATTTCCTTTATCATTATTATTATTGGTGGTAGCAGTAGTGATTTGTGTTATACCTTAGTTACTAAACTTTTCTTATCTCAACCTGTGGGAGTTGCATTCTTTTGATTCTCCTCCCCATCCCNGCTGTATTCTCTTCCCTTGTTATTTATCATTATTATTATTGGTGGTAGCAGTAGTGATTTGTGTTATACCTAAGTTACTAAACTTTTCTTATCTCAACCTGTGGGAGTTGCATTCTTTTGATTCTCCTCCCCATCCCTCTGGAAGCAAGGGCAAGAAAGGGGGTTGAGTGAGTGAACAGGCTGCGTGGCTGGGTTTAAACCACTACACGGACACATCAGAAAACTTAGCTCCTGAAACAGACTAAAACATGGTTAAATTGTTAAAGGCTGCAATCTTAAACGATGCATAATTGTTGACAGCTTATTGTGTGAACAAATTCTATAATGTTCCTTTACAGATTTTCTTTTATTCCCCATAAATCTCCAGTTTATCTATGCTGCTCAGGGTGATGCAGATATCAAATTGTGAAATGCTCAGAGTTTAAGTTGTTCCAGTTCATTTAGCTTTTTAGAAAACGTGTATTTATTTTGCCATGTTTTATAATCTGACTTATGGTGCCATTCATGTAAAAACACTACTCATGTACATATGGTTTGACAGGAGATAGTTTTGCATAATTTTACTGAGACCAAGCATCTTGCTGTTCTACCTTGTCTCCAGAATAGCACAGCCTACTGACAAAGAACTGCAAGGCTAATAAGAGCTGAAAAATAATGTGGATTGTTGCAAACAGATTGAGAGACTAAAACGTGGTGAGACAAATCACTGTGGGTTTGGTACATGCAGTGTGTAGAGAGTCCCAGAGTAGAAAAGAAACTGTTTCCCATCATTCACCATTGATAATCTGATTCACCTACCTGGCCTAGCCCAAACTGCAGTCAAAATCCAGGGAAGGATGTTCTGTAGAGCTACTAATCATTGAAACTTGCCACCCAGCCTCTCTACTGTTCATTGTTCCCTTTCCCAAAATGAGTCTGGTTTATTGGTACAGTATTAGTCAAAATACCTCAACATGCTTTTTAACATGATAAAAAGCCTAGATCAGGCTGTCTTGTTATTTTGAAACTGTGTGACTCTTTCGGGTGGTAGTCACAGGACTTTTTAAGAATATAAGTTTCTACAAGCAGCCTGATGGTGCAATCAGCATTCCCAAGAAAAAAGACATTTGGTACAGGTATAGTCTCCTACACCTGTGGGAGTCAATTACCTGAATCTTGTATCCTTTTACTTACTTCTTTTTATGATGCAGACCATTTGTTTGGTTTTTCCCCCCTTTTTTTTTTTACCCTGGCATCTCTTTGCAATGGTCTAACTCAGGTCTTCACTTACGAATTGTCCACTAGAGAAAATACTGCGTGGAAAAAGGAAACTTCAAGAATGACAATGCAGTCTCCAGCACTGTGAGCGAAGTGGTAAACAGGATGCTGCATAGCTTTACAACATCTGGATTAAACATTCTGTTAACATTGTTTCCAGTAGCTGTCTCGAAAGTTTGACTCTATTGCTCGCATTTTCCAAGGTTCTTGAAGGAACCTTGACAGACTTGAGAGGTGGGCCTGTGTGAACCTCATGAAGTTCAAGGGCAAGGGTGAGGTTTTGCACCTGGGTTGGGGCAATCCCAAACACAGCTGCAGGATGGGCAGGGACTGCCTTGACAGCAGCTCTGAGGAGAAGCAACTGGGGCTGTGCATCAAAAGTAGTGTGCCAGTGTTCCAGCAGGTTGAGGAGGGATATTTTTTAGCTCTACTCCACTCATATGAGACCCCACCTGGAGTACTGCATCCAGCTCTGGGACTCTAGCACAAAATGCATATGGAGCTCCTGGAGCGAGTCTGGACGAGAATCACAAAGATTCTCAGAGTACTGAATCATCTCTTCTATGAAGAGAAGCTAAGAGAGTTGGGTTTATTCAGCCTTGAGAAGAGAAGGCTCCAGCAACAACTTATAGCATCCTTCATTATCTAAGGAGGCCTACAAGAAATCTGGAGAAGGACTTCTTACAAGTGGAAGGTGTCCCTGCCCACGGCAGGGGTTTGGAATTAAATGATTTTTAAGGTCCTCTTCAATCCAAACCACTCTATGATTCTATGATTATGTGACTGATAAATCTCTATTTAAATTTGATATTTAAAAAGAAAGACAGCAAATTAGTTAAATATTATTGCAGAAAAAATACTTCTAATGTTATCTAAAATTTCTGAAAATGTGGGCCAGCAGCTAGGCTGTCTTTATCACAGAAAAAAAAAAAATCCATTAAATAATAATCAGCTGTTAGCATAAGAAATTTATTACTGGGGAAACTCAGAAAAAAGTTTGGTGGAATAAAAACTAACATGGATTTTTTCCTCTTCATATCCGACACTTTGTGTTATTCTTTTTGTCGTTCTTGGTCTCCAAAAAAGGAAAAAAACCCTGCATATGCATTGATTTCCTTACTCAGCATTGAAACTGACCCATAATTATATGTTTTCTCATTTTCTTGTTTGAAGAGTTTTAGGACTTCTAAACAAAAACAAAAGCAAGAACAACAACAACAAAAAGACCCTAAACAAACAAACAAACAAAAACTAAATAAAAACAAAAACCAAACCAACAACCAAACAACCCCAATGCCAAATAAACAAACCAGCAACAATAGGACCAAAACCCCATCATTTAATCTTGTTATACCCAGAGACTTGGTCTGGAAGGTGAATTTATTTAGCATCAAAGTAAGATCTGAGTTTACCATGCAAATGTTGGGAAAATGATTTTTTAATAACAGGTGTCCTAAAGTCACCAATGGGAAAGGCTGTTTACTTCAGCTGCAGTGCAGCTGTTGCTCTATGACAGTACCTGGAATCATTATTTGCAAATCATCTCCATAATAGATGAGAATCCTCAACTGAGAAACTACCTTAATTCATCCTAATAAATAGGACAACAAGAGTGCCAGATGCTACACCTGGGTCTTCTGATTTCATGAATGACAGTACTGCTTAAAACAGCTATGGAATTCTTACACGAACCAAGAGTGCATGTTAATTAGCATAAGAAGTTTATATAGATATTTTTGTACATATTCCTTATTGATTTTTTTTTTTCCAGCACAGCAAAGCTTTATTTCTCACATTTTAAGTAACTATCCAACAGAATGAGTTTAGAAATAAGGAAAAAATGTCAGATTAATTCAACTCAACAGCTTTTACACACAACACACTGGATTTAAGAACAGGTTTTGTTCAACTTGGCAGTATATAGTCATCTATTAAAAAACAGTTTGTCCTTTGAAATGAAACACAGCACAGAAGAAAGTGATAGCTATCTGTAGTCCTTTGTGAGACTTGTTGAAACTGGCGGGAAAAGCAGCTTATACTAAAGGCTTCCAAGGCACTGAACAGTTTATGGGGAAAAATTTGAGTTCAAAAGGTAATGAGTACTGCTGTCCAATCCTCTAAGATGCTTTCATGAGCTTTCCATCTCACTCATATAGCAAATGGAAGAGTAGCAATACTGTGCCATGATTCAAAAAAGCAAGTGACATCAGCTAAACTAGTTAATCTAACACTGGCCCTACAGAATGCAACATAAAAGTTGATTCTGAATTTTTTGCTAAGAACTGAAGGAGATTAATATGCTTAATGCTAGTCAAAACCATGTAATAGAAAAATCAGTCTTGTAAAAAAGTTTAATTTTCTTTTCACATGATTATAAATTCAGCTCATTAATATAAAGTTTCTGTTGAGTATTTGAATTGTCTCTGCAAAACCTGTGATTAAAAACACCTGTACATACACACAAATTGGTATAGCATAATACGAACAACATGTGCTTTAGATGCATAATTAACATCTCAAATACTATTGGTGGGATCTTTGAAGGGGCTGGTTTTGTCAGGATTAAGTAGATATCACTAGTAGCTCCTATGATATATAGCCTTTCCTTTAGGAACTATCTAGAAATAAATTTTGTGTTGCTATTGATAAAATGCAAATGTGATACAAAGAGAGGTGAAATGATCCTTAACAATGTTACACATGCAGAATGATCCAATGAGTTTGCTTCCTTTGATCTTTTTAAACAAGCTGCTTGGTAACATAGTGGTATTCGATTACAGGACCTAGAATAAAGAAAACAGGAAACAGTCATGGAAAATGGGGCTATTTCCTTGAAAAATATTCAGTGTTTATAGCAGATA
Organism: Agapornis roseicollis; assembly: GCA_002631895.1. NCBI lineage: Eukaryota > Metazoa > Chordata > Aves > Psittaciformes > Psittacidae > Agapornis > Agapornis roseicollis. Next base: position 61,556 of record NDXB01013859.1, read on the forward strand.
ATTAATTTATTCTGAGCTTCCACTTTGATTTTGGATTAGAAAGGCTTAAGAAAATGCTTGGCCATTAAAACTGAGCAGAGCAGATAGACATAGTATGTGTCTTCTGGGGAAAAATACTGACTTCTGCTAGGATCTTTGCTGTAAAAAAAAGGCAGCAGCACAAACTACTGACAAAGGCTAAGTCTAGCTATAATTATAGGTGAAGTGGCAGAAATATTTTACACTGTAATCAAATAATTGCTAAGATATTTATCACTGTGTTTGTTGAATCTTCATTTTCTCAGATCCTGGATTTCCTTCTCTTAAGGACAGGCACAGTGTGTGAATAAACACATAATATAATGGTTTACTTTGTATATCAGTTTGTATAAGATGAACCAGTTTTTTTTAATGGTTCAAGTCTCTTCAGTCTAAATCCTGTTATTCTAAATAGGTCAGTGTTTCAGTAAACTAAATGATGCGTGTGTCCCCAAACACATTGTTTTAATTCAGAAGAGGGCTGCCAGAAATTGTGTCTCTTTTGAAGAATCAAAGGTAATAAAGAAACAGAGCAGACATATCTATAGAGTCAGCAGATGAAAAAGAGAAAAATAAAGAATAAAATAAAATAAACTACCATAAAATAACATCAAATAAAAAACATTGCAGCTTGAGTGTGTATAGCAAATCATTGCATTTTGGACAGACTAGAATAATTATAGTTTCTCCAAATGGTTATCATAGAACCACAATTTCAACATTATTCAGTTCTGTGCTATATCCAAAATAAAATTAAAATCAATCTTAAATAAAAAAATAAAGGATTTGAAAAAGAAGGGGAAAAAACCACAAACACAACAAACAGGAGAACTAAAGAGAACCTGTTGTCAAGATTAGAAAACTGAGGTATGCACATCTTGGTGTATTGACAACTGCCAACATCTATCAAAAACAATTTTTGCTTGGGTATCCATGGAAAAGACATGGAAGTATTGTAAATTTTCTTGATAACACATCTTTCTTGCTGCTTTGTGAATATCAGTGCATTGAAAAGATATGTAGGAAAAACAAACAAGCAAACAAACAAACAAACAAACAAAAAACCCTTAGGGCAAACAGATGAGGAATCATACAATGTAAAAGAATAGCTTTCTTTAAGTGTGTACTGATGGCAAATAATCAGCAGGATGTAAACTTGTGTTATTAGGGAGATTAACTAGCTAATGTTTTTCGCGGCTAGCTTTCATGATTGTTTAGGATCTGTGTCATAAGTTTCTCTTAAAAGTCTTTTGAAAATGGTTGTAAAATAACCTGCACAGGTTATGGGTTGATGGAATGTCTCCTGTTACTGGTATTACAGAGAAAGGGGAGGTAACTAGTATCAGCTAAGAATACTTCAAAAACATTTATTTCCTGTTACTTGCTACACTGGTATCTATGTGTCAAAATTAAGGGGTAAATGCATATTATTCTTCAAAAACAGTTTCTAAATTAAGTGTTATATGGTAAAGTTTTAGATGACTTCAGAATAACTCTAGTACAACTAACCCACATCTGATGGCATAAAAATCCTTTTTATTAACAAAGACCATTAAAATGTTAATTCCTGAAGACTATACATATGCATATACATAAATGTAAATTATTATATCATTTAAACTGAATCAGTACTGCAATAGGGATAAAACAACCTTGGAGACTCTCCCTCCTCTGCTATTATGAATAAAAAACCACTAACTTCAGTGGAATTTCATTGATTCTAGATGAAGATCTGGCTGTCAGTCCCAGATTTCTTTCAACAGTGAACATGAGGTGACTTTTGAAAATTCTAGTGCTTTTGTAGTTCATCTTTCAGTGAAGAAACAGTTATGTGGATACCAATAATCCTGAGAACTTTATGGTTGTGTATAGACATTCAGCGTCCTGTTTGACCTGATATAGTCAATAACTCCATTTCTCCCTACTTAATTTCTAAATTCTGATTCCTGCCCTTTGTTAAAACCTCATGTTGTGCCATCACAAGTGTTTAAGTTATGCTTGCTCTAGCTGTCAGTCTTAAGATGAGGTGAATTGCCCCATGGAGGTGTAGATTTGCCTTCAGTGTCTATAGAAGTAAACAGAAGTGACTAGCTTAAATTGAAGTGGCCTTTTCAATACTTACATGAAAGTAAATGAATCCCATCTACTGGAAACTACTATCCCCTGCACCTGGTTACTAAAGAATGCATCCTGGTTTTATGTAAGGAGCAAAAATGCTCTTTGTCCAGTGGAACACTGGTAAAACCTCCAAACATAAAATATCAATGGTTTCTAGTAGAACAAATAGGCTGACGGGAAGTTTGTTTGCTAATAATATCTATTCTGTTATTTCCTGTATGATATGCATTAGAAAAACTATAGAGCCATCAAAAACATAGATTTCATCTCCATGTCAATTACAGGATCAGTTATAGCTGTGCCATTTTTTTAGGGAAGCTTGTTAGGTTGTTTTTTAAGGAGTTCCTGTGAAGGAGAGTCTATTTCATTGGTTCTTCACCCCTGTTACACAGGCATTCCTAACAATCTTTTTTGCTGTAATATAAGCTCATTACTTCTTGTTCTAAGTGGTGTGTATGCAGAAAGAAGAACACATTTTTTATTTATTTAAAATCTTTCCACATGCAGTCCAGTCTTTTTTTACCTAGGATAAATTACTCAATTCTCTCATATGTTTGGTATTGGTCACAGTGTAACAGACATTTCACATGACTTATTATTTTTTTTAATTGATATTCTCTGTTACCCGACAGATACTAATGATAGAAGCATAGAATGGTTTGCGTTGGAAGGGATTTTAAAGATTATGTACCCTTACATAGACAAGAGCACCTTCTGCTAGATCTGGGTGCTCACAGCCTCATCCAACCTGGTCTTGAACATTTCCAGGAATGGGGCAGCCATGATTTTTCTGGGCAACCTCCTGCTGTGTGGGAACACCCTCACAGTAAAGATCTTCCTAAAATCTGATCTATATCTATCCTCTTTTAGTTGAAAGCCATTTCTTTTTCCTGTCACTACATGCCTTTTTAAGAAGTCCTTCTAGATGTCTTGTAGGCCCTTTTAGGTACTGGGAGGCTGCTGTAATGTCATCCTGGGGCCTTCTCCAGGCTGAACAAGCCCAACTCTCTCAGACTTTGTAGAAGAGCTGCTCCAGCACTCTGATTATCTTTGTGGCTCTCTTCTGGCAACTCCATCCCTTGACCTGCTAGCCATACTCCTTTTGATGGAGCCCAGCATACATTTAGCTTTCTGGCCTGCAAGCACACAATGCTGGCTCATGCTGAGCTTTTCATCCACCAAGATCCCTAAATCCTTCTCCTCAGGGCTGCTCTCAATCCAGTCTCTGTCCAGCCTGCAGCTGTGCTTGGGGTTGCCCTGATTCAGGTGCAGGACCTTTCACTTGTCCTTGTTGAATTTCATGGGTTTGCACAGTCCCACCCACAGATGAAACTCATTAGGTCCCATGGACTGATCTGGTATTTCATTCAATATCTAAGACATCCTTATGGAGCTGGTTAATAGAGAATATCTTTCTTTGTCTTTCTGGAGTGGGGAAATCTGGGCTGGGGAACTAAATGAATCACATAGCACGTTTAAATTTGGACAGTGAATATTCTCTGAACTCCACTGGCTCTATCTTCACTGACTATAATAGATACATTTGGTTATATTTCCAAAGAAACTGTTATATTTATTAATTCCCAAAGCCTATTTCTTACCTTTTGTTATTACTAGTCCAAATTATATGTGTGTGAAAACCCTACTTAGAGCAGGAATTTTTAATGTGACTTGTATTTCCTGGAATTATTATTCTGTGACCTACTGTGTGTATTCTATATATATCCTCATTCAATTTACACTGCTTTTGCAGTGCATATTGCCTATTTTATGAAATTAAAATATAAGTGACAGGCACTTATCTGAAAAAATTTCATGAGATTTCTTATGAGTGATTCACTGCTGAATTGCTTGACAAAACAAGTGTAAGTAGTCAGAAGACAGAACAAAATTGATAAGCACGCAATGTGACAAAGCCTCAATATGAAAATAATTCACTTGAGAATATAGCACCCACTAAGAGCATGTTATTTCATATAAATGTAGCTCAGTCACCTGTCAGTTTTGGTACTGCAGCACTGCTACCCTTGAGAATCCTCAATCTTCAGATTAATCCCAATGGCTGTGCAATGTAAGTTTGAAAAAACCGAAAAAGAAAGAAATTTAAATTGCAATGCAAAAGTACTATAATGTACTGTGGAAGAACTTAGAAACAGATCCACCGGTTTAGACAACTTATTTCAAATAAAATTACATCTAAGCTAAATTTTCCTCACTTAAGTAATCTTAGGCATTGCAGCTCTTGAGAAATACAGAATATCTTTTAGTGCAGAGGACTGCCTCTAAGTAAAACCAAACAAACAAACGAAACCCCCAAAACAAAGCAAACTCTTTTATATTTAAAAAGGTTTTTTTTTAGCCTTTAGCACAATAATTACGAACAAACTTTTTTCTAACTCTAAAAAGAATATATCCATTGAAACTGCTGTGCAATTATTTCATGTGTCATTTACCTGAATAATATTCTAAGATTAATACTAGCTTTAAACTTGGATTTAAGGTCACTGAATTTTTAGCTGTGGAGATACAAAAATAGCTCAGTGGGCTTCTTCCTGCCAGAAGTTAAGTATAACATTTTACTTATAAATTATTTGTTGGCAAAATAGAAAGTATCTTGGGTAATCTCACAAAGCAAGTGAGATGATAAAACTTTCCTATTTGGGGATTTATTTTTTCTGTACCAGATACGCTGCTTTATGTATAGATTGTATCAATATTGACTCATATGACAGTTTTTGAGTCTCCAAAACTTAGAGATGTGCTGTTTCTAAAGGAATTTTCCTAACTTCATTATCTGTGGTTGCACTTGTAAATAAAATGGTGCTACAGAACACTCCTGGGCACTAAAACTCCCTTGCATACACTCCTGAGCTATATAAAATTGTCTCTGGCACCACTTTGGCCCATATCAACTCGCAGATAGGCTGCAGAACCAAGGTTCATCATAATACCAAAGATCAAACATCACTCCTGTTTGTCCTGGGTTCAGCTCTTCTAACAGTTATTTTCCTCCTTCCTAGAGGTTGATGAAGTGCTTTGTTTTCAACTTTAGTCTGAGAACAATGCTGTTAACAAATGGATGCCTTAGTTGTTGATAAGTAATGCTTACCACAATTCAAGGACTCTTCAGTCTCTCATGTTCTGCCAGTGTGGAGAGGCACAAGGACACCTGACCCAAACTACCCAAAGGGTTATTCCATACCACAACATATCATGCCCAGTATATACATTGGGAGGAGTTACACAGAAGGCCTAGATCACTACTCAGGTCAGAGTAGGTGTTGATCAGCAGGTGGTGAGCGGTTGTATTGTGCATCGCTGCTGTTTGTTGTTTTCTCTCCTTCCCCCTTTTATATTCTCTCCCCTTGTTAATTCCCTTATCATCATTATTATTGGTGGCAGCAGTAGTGTTNGTGCATCGCTGCTGTTTGTTGTTTTCTCTCCTTCCCCCTTTTATATTCTCTCCCCTTGTTAATTCCCTTATCATCATTATTATTGGTGGCAGCAGTAGTGTTTTTTTGTTATACTTTAGTTACCAGGCTGTTCTTATCTTAGCCAGTGGGAGTTACATTCTTTTGATTCTCCTTCCCATCTCTCTGGGAGCAGGGGATTGGGTGGGAAGAATGGAGGGAGCAAGCAAGCAGCTGACTGGTTCTGAGTTACCAGCTGGGCTTAAACCATAACACATATATAGGCATATATAGGCAACTAGGAGAAATCTCTGGATAGGCAGCTCTTGTCCTTCTGGAGACTTCCATTTCACATGCCTCAGCTGGCAATACCATACTGTCACTCCTGGGAC
>NDXB01013860.1:8714-41456 GCA_002631895.1 Agapornis roseicollis
GGGGGGGTGGGAGGGGGGGGGGGGGGGGGGGAGTGGAGCTGCCAGCACAGAAGAGTTTTAAACTATGACTGTCCTTCAAATATTAATAGGAAAAAGTTTTGCATCTTCAGAACATGGCAGTGCCTTGTAGAGTCCCTGCAAGATGTTACACACACAGCTGGAAAGATCAAGGTGTTTTGGTCCTTCACAGAAGCATTTTGATGTCTTAATACCCAGGGGACCATCAGACAGGCAGCACTCAAGAAGGTCAGGGATGTCCCATAGGCTATTACAGGCCTTAGGACACCATTCAGGGTTGAGCAGAAATTTGAGAGGGAAGGAAATACTCATGTAAAATGTTTTTTTTCCACTCATGACACACAAGATCTCTCTGCTCCCAAGCGAGCAGACCCAGACACTTGAACCAAACACCTCACCAAGACATCCAGCCTGAGCCGTGAAATCATTTCCTAACTTAACTTAAAAGAAATCATAAAATCACAGAATCGTTAGGGTTGGAAAGGACCTTAAGATCATCCAGTTCCAACCCTCCTGCATAAGCAGGGACACTTCACACTAAACCATGCCACCCAAGGCTTTGTCCCACCTGGCCTTGAACGCCGCCAGGGATGGAGCACTCACAACCTCCCTGGGCAACCCATTCCAGTGCCTCACCACCCTAACAGGAAAGAATTTCTTCCTTATGTCCAATCTAAACCTCCCCTGTTTAAGTTTGAACCCATTACCCCTTGTCCTGTCACTCCAGTCCCTAATGAAAAGTCCCTCCCTAGCCTCCTTATAGAATCCCAGACTGGTTTAGGTTGGAAGGGACCTTAAAGCTCATCCCTACCATGAGCATGACACCTACCAATACAGCAGCTTGCTCCAAGCCCCTGTGTCCAACCTGGCCTTGAACACTGCCAGGGATGGGGCAGCCACAGCTTCTCTGGGCACCCTGTGCCAGCGCCTCAGCACCCTCACAGGGAAGAGCTTCTGCCTAAGAGCTCAGCTCAGTCTCCCCTCTGGCAGGTTAAAGCCATTCCCCTGTGTCCTATCAAAACCCAGACCAGTACATGGGATTGCACTGGAGTTTGATTTCCAGGAAAAACCCATCCCTTTTCCCTCTCCCCCCCCACACTAAGGGGCTTTATTCCATCCAGACTCACCAAGAGCTCTCTCCCTACCTCCCCTTAATACTTTCAATCCATAATGCCTGAAAGCCTCTTTCCCTGGACCTCACTGGGTTGATGGGGTTAATTGAATGCACACTGATCCACTGAGTGTCCAGAAGAAGCAGCACCATTCTTTAAGATGTCATTTCTCCCCCTGGCCCCCTCCCCAGCCCCCCAGCCAATGCTGTGGGGCTGTGCCTGACCAGGCCTGGCCCCAGCAAGGTTTTGTTCCCTGGATGGATGGGGGGGGGGGCTTTGGAAAACAAAGCCAAACAAAAGAATCTCTGACATGCCTAAAAAAGGAGACTTCATGCCAGAGGTAACCTTTGAAGATTTATTCCCCACTGCCCTTGTGACCCAATTCAACCTCCATTACTCAGGAATTCCCCAGACAAGCCCCGAAAGGCAGGGATGGAATTTCGGACTTTCTAACTCATTTGTTTGTGCAGGACAGGGTGGTCTGGCAACCCCAGCCAGCCAGGGGGCTGGTGTGCTGGGAGAGGATTTATATAAATATACATCTGTATGTATAGGTGCTTTAGGTATTCTATGGAATTATCATGACGATTCCCCTCTCCCTCCACTTAAAATTGCAAATCCTCACCTTGCACAATGTGGCTGGGTTGCAATAGGCTTTTGTGCAGTTGGTTCCCTCAAGCCTTAGTTCAGCACCTACTTTGGGGGCTGGAAACTTGGAGAGGAAAGGAAGGGAAAAAAAAAGGGGGAAGTAGGGGGGGGGAAGAGAAGCTCATCTACATTATAAAACTGAAGCATGTTTCTCTTGAGAATCTCTCCAGTGGGAACTGCTCATCTGAGACATCTGCTCCAAAACACCTCTTGCAACAAAGCCTTGAGAGGGCTGTGGGATGAGCAGGGTCCACAACATGCCAGGGTGGGCAGATCTTAGTGCAAGGCCATGGGAAATGACCAGAGATACATCTGTGTCTGGCAAAAAGGCAGAGAAACCCTAAAGGAAAGATGTAAAGCCATAAAGTCAAGACAGACCCACCCTCGGGAGAGTTATCTTTGCATCACTCCTCTGTCTGCAGATGGCTTTTCCAACAACACCAGGGGGTTGGGGGATGAACCCAATTTAACACTAAAAACTTGGAGGAAACAGTTTGGGAAGGAGTCATAAACTATCCCATGTGCCCAGTCTCATTAGCCCAGCAGGGCAGTGTGTCCCTCACCCAGCTGCATGCAAACCAAGCCGCAGAGCCCGACTGTCCCAGGTCTGATTCAAGCCTCCAACACCACCTCTTGCAGGGCCCTGCTGAACACGGGGGGCAAACCCCACAGCTCCATGGGGTGGTCACAGAGCACAGAACAGACGTTGCTGCAGCCTCTTTGGAGGGTCCACTTTCTCTCCCTGCACAGTAACATGCATGAGCTCTCTGGCCTGTATTTTGCTCAGCATCACTAATTAGCCATGGTTACCCCTGGACCCTTCGTCCAGGATGGAAAAGGGGATTTTGCATGCCTCAGGTGCTGGGAACAATGGGGTCTCACACTCTGGAAGACAGGGAACAATTTTCTCCCCGTGGGTAGTGGTAGGTGACAAAATCTGGCTGGACAGAAAATAAGTGCCTGGCTTTCGAGCTGCCCACAGGCCATGTTCTGCAAAACCAGATGCCTGCAAAATTCCTCACCTTGGGAAGAGCTCAGGCCAAGGCATCTCTGCCTCAAGCCAACATCTTCTAAAGTGGAGGGGCACCTCCCTGGGGAATGGTCCTTACTCCAGCTCTACTGCACTGAGCTTGGTGGAGAAAACCTATCACCATTAGAGCTGCTGAACACCTCAGAGATCAAGAAGCCAATAGAGGTTTATCTGCAGGGGACCTCAGAGACATCTGTCTCAATGAGATAAGGCGCTCCACACTTCCACAGCACAAAATAACCACACTGCTACTTCCCTCTTCCAAAGGCATGATCCTGCCTACCTGGAGCAAGGCAGGAGCAGAGAGCACTCACAAGCCATCAAGCATGACATGAAATTATCCTGGGCCAAATGGAGTTTATACCTCAGCAAAGATGTGCCTTTCTACAGAGCAGGTAGCTCTTGCCTGCTTGCAGCACCATCCAACCTCAACAGCCGGCAAAATCCCTGCTCTTCACTTACAGCACTAGAAAGATTTCACCAGCTCTTGACACTCCCAAAGTGTTTAATTGCAGAAGTTATTTAAGTGCAATAATTAATGATCACACTGTCATTCCTATGTTAAAAAGCACTGAATTAGAAGGGACCTTTTGATGCTGGCTTTGAACGAGCACAGATGACTGCAACAGAGTAGGTCTGAATTCTTCTCTGGACGAGGAGGAGACTGAAGTTTTCATGCTCCATATCAGCTCTGCAGCAGAGCTCTGGAGTGTCTCAGCATCGTCCTACCCCTCCTGTTCTTTCATGTCCCCTATGAACAATGACATTGACAGTGTTCACCTGCTTCACTGGCCCTGCAAAAATTCCTTTGCTAATCTTGGCATCATCCTCTGTCCACAGAGAGCTGTTCTCCACTGGAGCTGCGTTGATGCAGGCCAGTTGGAGCTCTGTCCCATTAAGGAGTAGGTGTTGCTTGGGTCTACACTCAATACCTAGGAAACAGGCTTGAGAGATGAGGTTATGCACACAGCACGGTGCTGCACATGAACTAGTAAAAAGAGCTTTACTTCTGCCCAGTTGATGCAGCCCTGAGTGACTGCCTGATTACTACATCTATACACAGTAAGGCTACACTGTAAATATGTCAGCATCATGTCAAACAAACCTCAGAAGTGGCAAGTACAAGGTGAGAGTCTGGAATGTAAAAACAGTCATGTTTTTTTTCTGGTATCTGCTAAGTCTGTTGGCGAAATGTCTAAACTATTACAGGAAAGAGCTTCAAAGTGACCATTGCTTAGTACAGCACCCATCTCAGAGATATATGTGCACAGCATAGTCCTTTGCACCACACCAGCCAGGGAAAAGTTGCCTGCAAAATCCACTAAATCATTCCACAAATCATTCACCAACCCACAGTAACACACCAGAAAACCTGATTTCTTCCAAAATCTCCCCCCCTAGAAAAGAGTTCAGAGGAATCAGTGTTAATCCCACACCACATAAGCTAAAGAGCCCTGTGGACCTAAAATATAGAGATGTCTCTCAAACAAACACAAGGTATGGTGCAACACCCTCACTACACAACACTCCATTAAACTCCTGACCCTCCTCATTAAGATAAATGAGGTCTGACTGTCACTTTACCTTGCCACCCTTTCACTTAAAGCTGAGAAGGAAGCAGATGCTTAATTAGCATCCATCAAGGGTGTTCACAGGTCTCAGTGTAAGGAGGAAGCAATCTGCTATATGTCCTTGGAAATCCGGGGTGACATCTTCCATGCTCCTGCAGTGATGCATGCTGCTGAAGGCCCTGAAGGGATGGAGGGACAAAACTCCAGGTGTGAAACCAGGGCTTTGCTAGGAGCCCATCTCCCACATCCACATTTCAAGGCAGACAGATGCCCAAATCAAAACTCCCACAAAGGTCTGTGTGATCTCTGTGGTTAAACTCAATGGTTTTCTAGCTCTTAGCCAAGACAACTCATTCACTTTTAGACCAAGGGCTGGAGTACTGCCCTCCATACACTACCAGACATGCATAAGCTCCCATTAGCTGGGGAGAAGCAGGGTGGTGAATGAGCTGAACTGGCTGCTTTACAGAGCACTTTCTTTGTATAGCTTGGGACTTTCCTGCCATGGGCTGTAAAACTTCTGAACTGAGGAGCACTGAAAGGTTTCAGAAGGAAAAAAGGGGAAGAAAACGAACAGCAGAACAAAACACCACATCTGTTTTCAAAGTATTGTAAATACCCTCATTTGAGGACCAGCAGCTTCAAAGTGACTTTGACACAACCTATAGCACCCAAACAATAAATGATGTGTAAAGCAGTGGAAAGTTCCAGTCTCTTTTCAACCCCACAAGTTGGATTTAACACTGTCATGAGCTCCTTCTCCACATCCAAGGCGAATCCCCATGCCATTGTGCAGGGAATCTTCTACTGAGGCACAGCTGTATTGCTCCTACGATGGGAACACAAGCCAGAGCTCACATCCTCCAGCCCCACATCTTGGGGAGGAATTACTACAAGGAGCGCTAAGGAGGAATAAGAACTCCCCAAGGTGCCAAGATTGCCTAAATAAACCACACTTCAAAGTTCAGCCCTTCCTGTTCCCACCTGACAAGACACTCACCAACTTTTCTCTAGTGAAAATACAGCAGGTTTCCAAGTGAGAAAGAGCAACAGATTAGAGCCCTTAGGAAAAAAAGATAAAATGGACTATTGGCTGTTTAAGAGTCCTTGATTTGAGGAGGATGGGGTTGCGGCTCAATTTTACCAGCTGCTCAATACATACATTTAATGAACTACATTGCTGGCAGTCTCTCAACTCAGATGGGGATTAGCATTAAACTGGGAGAAAACAAAGCAATTTGATGGAAAAACACCTGACTGGAGCTAAGTGGGACAGATACCACTTTGACCTTCACAATACCATGGAAATTCACAGCTGAACCCCTGAAAAAATCCACAAATACCCCAGATTAAAAAAACATAATTCCGAAAAGTCACCTTGAAGCAATCCTCCATTTCCCATTAAAAAACCCTGGTTGTGTAAATTGGATTCAAATGAACGTATTTACATGTGCAGGAGGAACCTGAAGTCAAGCTGTCAAAACGTCACTCTGTCACTCATGTTTTCATTGCACCCCGTCATAACACTGAGATGTTTCCTCCACCGCCTCAACAGCCTCCTTGGACACAGGGGAATGAGTGGCAGGAAGGAAGGACGGCTGCGGGGAGGGTGTCTTGGAAGGATGCTGTGGTGGAAAAGTGTTATTTGCCTGTGAATTCTGGCACCCTGGGCCCTTATTGTCATTGGCTTTCAGCCAAGCATTGCCAGGACACAAAAAGTCAATTTATGTCAGGATTCTCATTGACTCCCTCCTCACGGCTTTTGGGGCAACTTATTGTGAACACTGGCACTGGCCATATGTGGTGTTGTCACATAAGCGTTCATCCTCATCAACAGCGTGCCACAATGGAAAGGAAATTACAGTGGGCCAGGATTGGGTTCAATGTGAAAAATAGTGTGTTATTCAAGTCATTGTATGCCAAGGATGACATGACTCCTCTCATCTTCCTTCAAAAAAGCCCACAGGATAAAAAAAAAAAACTCAAACAACCCAGTCTTTAAAACCAAACAGTTTAGAGCCATAAAATCCTGTTCTTCTAAATGAAGTTTGTGAAGGCAATAAAAATCTCCAGGATGAAAATAAATTCCAAGTAAAACCAAGATTTACCACTTGAGGCTAAACATTCAAGGGAAAGCATCAGTGAGTTATCACTTTTCATATTGTAATAGGATGCAGCAGAGATGAGGACTATGTTTGCATCAGTCCCTGTGCAAGGACAGAGCAGTGATAAAGGATCTAATCCCATCTCTTCTGTCCCCAGTACAGCTCCAGCAGTCTGCTGGCCTTCCTGGGCAATATGGCTTGAAGAAAAGCTGGAAGATAGGATTATTGCAGCCACCAAAACCAGGAGACAACCCAAGATCTCTCCCAGGAATTATCTCTAAGCCTAGATTCTGATTTGTAAGCACAGCTGCTCTGAGTCCAGAGATGGAAGCACATTCCATTTTCCAGAATATCCCATGTTTTACCAAACAGTATTAATAAGAAAATACTTATTCTCAATATCCAAGTGTTGCCCTTTTCTCTGAACCAGCTGGTTTGGACCATGTCAGAGCCAGGAGCCTGCATTAACCAGAGCTGATATACTAACCCATCAATTCCACACTCCTCTGAGATGCTGCCTTCAAACTCATTATCCAAAGTCTAAATTGCAAAGAATTAGATCCCTTCACTCGGAATACCAGCAGGAAAAGGGAAAAAAAGAAATAAAACCCAATAAAACTCACAAGCCCACAATCTAATTAGGCAAAAACCTTCCAGTCCTGAAGCATTTGTCAGTTTTCCACCCTGCAAAATGCATACTAATACCCTCTCCCCTCCACGCTGCATGGGACTGCCATGCCTCTGCTTCCATAACATGCCAGAAGTGATCAGCATTAGGCCTTCCTAATGTGTCTCCGAAACAATAGCAATTACAGAGTCGTCCATTCATATCTAAAGGCTTAGCAGACTACAACTTCCCTCAGGAGGCTGAAGGCATTTCATCGAAGCAATTATATTGATGTAGCATTAAAGTACTTTCTCTAAAGCTACGGCAGTTACCTTCTTGCATTAGAAGCAGAGCAGTAACAAGGAGCCCTCTCACCCGACCCAAAGTCCTCCGAGCATATTTCCTGCCTGTTTAAAGATTGCAAACACACACTCACATACATACACACACCTTGGGGTTTCTGCTGCCTTGTTTTTAACGTTATTACACTGCCTTACCCAAGGGATCCCGCATGCAGATTGGAGCCTATTTACATGACAAGGGGCCAGAATGGAAGAAGCCCATCAGTTTATTCAGCCTTCCCAGTTCTCATCATGTCATCAAGGACCTTGTGACGTCTGGCAATGCCATGAAGCCCCAACTTCCAGTATGCCACAGTTCTGTCAACCTTAGCTGTCATTATGTTAAAAGCAGGGTGTTTCTGAGCTTCTTTTAACTCCACGAATCACAAATGCTAGAAACAAGACTTAAGTGTAACATAACAGCTAAAAGTCAACACATGACCTAATGGAACTAATAATTTGTTGTCTTTTAATACCAAGAATTCAGAACAAGTGATTTTGGGGAGGGGAAAGGCAGCTAAAACCAGGTTTTTAATGCTAGAAGCTGTCAAAACAGCACATTATTTATTTTCCACTCTCCCCCTTTTCCTAAAGGAAGGAAAACAGCTTCCTAGAAATAGTCTACCTATGAATTTCAGAGCATGCATCACAAAATCCAAATGTGAAGTCCTGGAGTGATGCCTCAAATCTCTGCCATTCAACAGCTCATGGCATTTCCCCTTTGAGCTGTACCAGATGCACTCCACCGGCACACTGGGCTTATGTGCTGCAGTGGCAAGTTCAGCACCTGGGATCCCAGCTTGAAGAGACATTTCCTTCCCAGCAGAGGCTGCACCTCACCCTAATACACAAGGGGGATGTTTTTAGTGCTTGAAGCACACATTCCTTGTGTTTGACCAACATTTCCTTGGATCTGGGCTCTATGTTCCTTCCCAAGCTCTTTGGAGGACAAGAGCTATCACAACTCTGCACGCACACACTCATAACTGCAGAAGGATCACCAGCAGCTCCTGTCATCACAGAATGGTTTGGGTTGGAAAGGACCTTAAAGTCCATCCAGCTCCAACCCCCAGCCACAGGCAGGGACCCCTTCCACTGGAGCATCTTGCTCCAAGCCCCTGTGTCCAACCTGGCCTTGAACACTGTCAGGGATGGGGCAGCCACAGCTTCTCTGGGCACCCTGTGCCAGCGCCTCAGCACCCTCACAGGGAAGAGCTTCTGCCTAAGAGCTCAGCTCAGTCTCCCTCCATCAGCTTGAAGCCAATAAGCCATCCCATTTTATTGCCATTAGCCACTGTCCTTTTGGGGTAGGAAACCAGCCACTGGCACAGCATCATGCAGGCACAAAACTGCATCTGTCCTGCCTCCCTGGGTCCTTCTGGGAATGCCGCAGGCTGGACCGGCTCCTAGCCGCCCTGCCACATTACAGCCAACCGTTGTACTGGCCTGAGGATGAACTTGTTGCCATGGCAGGAGTCAAGGCATGCATCGCACTGCCGGCATGGCGGCAAGGAGCGCCGGCTGCTTCTCCACAACGGCTTTTTGTTGTTCTCTTCTCACAACGTGCCCATCCTCTGGCCATGCTGGAGCAGCCTGGCAAAACCCAGCTGCCCATAAAGCACAGCAGCACCGTGGCACAGGGCCCAGCATCACATTTCTCTGCTGCAAACTCTGCCTCTTCCCTGCCTGCTGCAGGGCACAGCATGGGGAAGCAGAGCCCCCGGCACAAGGAGAGCCTCCTGCTGCAAAGACAGGACATAAGGGAGGGCGAAGCTGGGGGGCAGAAGCTCTGTCAAATACCGAGGGGATTTTAAGGGAGGGGAAATAGCATTGCTCGGAAAGGAGGCTGTCTCCAGCTAATGCATTCCCCCACTGCTGCTGCGATGTTTAAGCACAGGACAGGCTTCGCTTGGCTGTTGGGTAGTGCCTTTTAAAACTCCCTTGCAGCTTTGATTAGACTTGTTAAAACTAAGGGCATCTCCTATTCATCCTCTAATTAACGGCAGGCTCAGAAGAGGTTGGTATGTCCCTCATCGCTGCACATTTTAACTAGGAGTAATACAAAGGTAGACTTAAAACTAAAAGCACTGCTGCTTCCTGAGCAGTGGTTTCAGGGCCTCGGAGATTACAAACCAGCCCTGCTCTGCGTGTCAGCAAGCCTGTCCAAAATAATGAGCCTGCTTCCGTCCCAAGCAGCTCCCATTGCACTGGAGAAATGAGCAGAAAGGTATTATGGGCTCACACTCACCAGATGGATGTCCTGCTTTGTTCTCCGCTTACAGAAACCCCTACACATACAGTTTGGATTATCTTCATTGTAATTCTAATCACCACCTCTCTGGAAGGGAGGGAGGGAGGGAGGAAGGAGGGATCCTTGCCTCGGTCAGAAGAGCTAATTAAAAGTTGTGAGTCATCCAGACTTCTCGGCACATTGGAAATGCTTTTGGAAGAGCAGGTAATCCCTCATTCTTGGGGGAACTTAGTTAGCAAAAGACAAATGAAGCAGGCTCTCCTTGGGCACAGAGCTGTACAAGAACAAATCCCGTTTCCCTCACATGATACAGCAGTGTGAATCACAGAGGTGCTTCAAATGTACGCAAACTACGCTTTAAACCAGAAAGGCTTCTACGTGTTCCCAAGCCCAGAACCACAAACACCTCCTGTGCACCTAGACCCACACTGGCCTTTACAGTTCATTGCCCAGGAGGCTTTTGCATCTGAATATATGATGCAGGAAGCTCTGCCTTCCCCTAAAAGAACTTAAGGACATGCTGGCTGGTTCCCAGATGGTTGGGTACAAGGCTCAAAGGTCTCAGAAAAGCCAGACCCACAAGACTTATGAAAATCAACAGCCCACAGCAATGCAAGGTCTATGCAGCTCCCCAGCTCCTCAATTCTGGTCAGCCACAGAGCAATGAGTGCTGAGCAGTGTGCCTGGGGGGAATGGGCTTTCCCAGACCCACTGCAATGGGAAGGAGCTGCTGGAGGTGCTGGTAACAGCTCTGACAGCTTCAAGGAGGGTCAGGGCCCCATGCACCACCTCACTGCACACAGTCTGTGGGTGACAGGATCCCCAAACCCAAGGGGCTGGGCAGCACCAATGCCTCTGTCCCCAACTCCTGGAGGTACAAGGGCATCAGGAGAGTTCCCCATGCCACAGAGGACAGCAGTGACCAAGCCAGCCTCCCCAGGGCATCAACTGCCACACTGCTTCAGCCAAAACAGTGAAGTGCCTGCAGAGCCTGACCCCTCACAAAGGTCTAGAGCACCCATGGGTGCCCCAAGGGACAAGGAAGCTGTTTCCTCTTTGGCTACCATAAAACAAATTAATACATTTACATTGCCATTTTTCAAATGGCCAGTCCAGCATGCAGAGCCTTTCCTTCTCTCTCCCCTCCCTTCTTTTTGGAGAGAGCTCTTTTTTGAGAGAGAGCTCAAGCTGACCCCCTTGGGGACCTGCCTCTCCTCTCCTCCCAAGCATTAGGATCATAATGAAAGCCCCAGTCAGGACTTTCCCTCCCACCCCTTTACACAGTGCCATGGGAAACCGTGATGAGCTGGACACAGATGCTGCTTCCAGCAAACAAAGTGCCTCAGCAAGCACCTTCGCCTTGGATGGAGCTGCCCGGCTGGAGACCAAGGCAATGTGGCTGCATTGCTTGGCCATTTAGGGCAACGTCACCACAGAGAGCTCGGGATGAGAACAGACACCCAGACCAAGGATGAGAACAGACACCCAGACCAAGGCTGAATGTCATTGCTTTGAGGTTTGTTCAGTACCATAAACATGTTTGCATTCAAATCCATTTAGTCTTTGCTTTATGGGAAGCCAAAAGGCCCTAGAGAACCTTATTGATAAAAGGATGCTCCAACTGATACTCCTACACTTCTGCCCAAGACAAATCCAACCAAAACCAGATATGGTTTTGCCAAAACAATCTGCAAGCTGTTTTTAACTGGCACAGCCTGGACATTTGCAACCAGCTCATCCCAAATACATATTAGCTCTGACTCTTTGTTGTATGTGATGGTTTGGGCAAATCTGAATCATGCTTCTTCAGTGCTCAGTGAAGCCATGAACCCAGCTTGCACACCCTTGGCTTTTCTGGTCCTTTCTACCACATCCATGACATCCTCTGATGAAAGTTCAGTATCACCCTTCCTTTTTGACATCACCTTCTTCTGCAGTCTCAGCAATGTAGTGTCATCCCTGGAGGGGTGAGCTATGGCCCACACTGAGGACAGGCATCACCCTGTCCACAGGGATGGGCAGGTAACCCAATGCACTGCACTCAAAAGCCACCAGCCAATTTACAGTGCCATGCTCCGAGATGAGCAACATGACTGAAACACAAGCTCCTGCTCCTGGCCAGAAGCATCTCCCAGGGATCAAACAAGACCTGGTGTGGCAGATTTGCTGTCCTGCCCTTCCCAGGCACAGCAGGCGGAAAACACTTGGTTTCCCCTCGATGAATAAGCACAGAGGGATCGATCAAATGCAGTGGAGTACAATGCTGCAGCTGAAGTATGCACACACTGAGCCTTTTCTGCTACTGCAACACTGCCGTTCATTTACACACCAGCAGCCTAAAACTATCTCTTTTGTATACCCAAATTGATCCTCACTCTTAATTAGTGCTCTCAGTTGCAGCAAAATTTCATTTGTTTCTTCCAAATGTGGCCTGATCCATTATCCCTCTCCCATGACCTGTGAAAATCAGTCATTGAGCTCAGTGACAGTGGTAAGTGCAAAACGCAGCATCAAAAGGACATAATGGGGGCCTCTTAGGGCTGACAAAACCCCACTATTAATCAATGCATGCTCAAGAGGTGCCAACTTACTGAGGCATGTGAGTGGCGAGAGAGCGGGCCCTGCTGTGGGAAGGATGCAGTGGGATGTGGGGGAACAGGAGAACCCTCCCCCACCCCCAGGACTGCAACCTGCTCCAAACAAGCAGGAGTACATGGGGGAGAACAGCCACACGGGCACTGTTGTACCCTGGGCAGATGGTCTCTGCTCTGTGAGACCTGAGGATCTGCCCACCTGCTTTCCAAAAGGGCTTATGGAGCTGTGCTTTTCCAGGCAGCTCCTTAGTTTAGAGAGCGGGGATGGAGCTCATCTTGTGAAACCCAATGCATTGCTTTAGCTGGAGCCTACTAGTATCAGGAGGGATGTATGGGACACCACACCAGAGCAGCAGCATCTCGTTCTGCATCTCCAGATGAGAAGAGCCTGTGGGTTCTCAGAGCCATACACACAATATTGTCCATCCAGCAGCACCCTGCACTGACCCCCCCGTGTGATCCCAGGATGACACTTACGGGAAATACACAAACTGCGCAAACACAGCAGAGTGGTGCAGAGGCTGCAGCAAAACCACCTGGGGAATATCCCAGGGATCAAGGCCTCAGATGGACAAACCCGCACAGGTACAAAGCCAGAGCAGCCCTGCAGCCTGTCAGACAGCAGCAGGGCAGCTGGAAGGGTAAGGGACCAATTTTAGGTGGTCAGGAACAAGAGAGGTCAGGGCTGGTCAGAGCAGAGAGAGTTTTAACATCGGAAAACCAAAGCAAAGAGGTAAATCTCTGCAAAATTCACACTCCCATAGCAAAGCAGCGCGTTCAAACCCTCTCCTGCAAATCCATGTCATTAAACAGAATAACTTGGAATCCAAATGACTCTCACTTTCAAGGTCCTGCATTCAGGAGCCCACAATGGAGAACAATGAGGTAGAGAAAAAGGCGAGGATCTTGACGCGGCATTCAGGGGCCATCTGGCCCGGTCAACACCGCCAGCGCTGGGAACGGGCAGCGGCCTGGGTTGAGATTTAATCTGAGCCACTTATTGAGTGACCTCAGGCGAATCGTTTGACCTCCTTTTGCCTCAGTCAACCCAACTGTAAAATTGGGTTTAAAGCAAGAACCTCACTGAAAACCATATGCTGTGCTTAGGAGATGTGGGAGCAGACTCCCTTCCCAGCAACAGGGCTGTGGTGGTGGACAGAGCAGAAAACAGAGCGGAAGAGGTGATCCATGATGCTGGGATCCAGCATCCCTCAGTGTCATGGAGCTCCGGCCAGTGGCTTTCCCAGGTCTCCTCCTGCCAGCACCAGGAAAGCAGTTTTGGGGGACTCACCCAAGAGAGGGATTTGAGAGGCTGTCCTTGCTCATACTGCACCCAAAGGGTTCCCAAATCCAGTCTCATAGCGGGCAGGTTGCTGTGGGCAGGGATCAGCACAAGGCACAGCCCTGATGAAATCAGGTGTTGTTCTCTACAGCTTCTGTACCCTTTCATGTATTTACATGTCTTGCTGTGTTCAGTAACTGTGGGTTACAGCTATAACCAGCTTCAAGGCAAACGCAGCGATGCTTTCCTTTAACTCACTGGTTACTCACTAGATCAAAAGCATTGATTGCTCTGGTCAAATGCCCTTGAAAATCAATTCCTACTCACAGCCTTGACAATGAATGGCAGCACAAAACAGCCCCTCTCTCACCTGTGCACCAGCCTTTCCCAGCACTACACACCTTCACCTCTTGGCAGGCTTGCAGGGAAGCAATGGTGCAGATGAAACACCACACGGAGCTAATGCAGGTCTCCAATAAACATGAAATAGCAACTTGTCCCCCCTCAGGGTGCTCACAGGGGTGCACAAATGACAGCACTGACAGTGAACCCACTCCAGGTTCACAGGGGGAAAACTGAGGCACAGGTGGTGCATGGATGTTACCAGCCATACCATGTGGGACCTTTTTAAGGCAGAATGAGAGTGAAAGTCATACATAACCATGCCACCATCATCAGCCAGCTGGAAAAACAACTGTATAATTAAAAATTCTTAAGCTGAGACAAGACTAAGTAGATAAAGAGCTGCTCTAGGTGACAGCACCAAAGAGGTCCAGGGGTGAAGACTGCAAGCAGAAGATTTAGGTAGCATAGACCTGTCCTCCTGAATAAAATTACAGAGGAGGGTGGCCCATTGCTTCAAGAGGCTGGAGCAAAGCAGCAGGCAGAGGGACAGCAGTGCTGTGATGCTGGGCACTGTGTTGTGCCCTAGAGCTGCTGGTGTGGGTACCAGCAGAGCATCACCTTGTGTTACAGGAGCAAGCAGCCAACTTGGGAGCAGCCTCATGTCGCAGGTGCGGGCTGCAGAGATGTCAGAACTTCCTCAGCTGTGCTCCAAGAGTTAATTGAGACAAATAACTCAACAGTGCTCCCATTAATGAAATTCTTCTGATATATTTCCCCTGAGCTTTTCTATAAATGACTAAGTGACATTACTGGAGTCAAACCCCCTATATGAGAGATAACACTGCCAGCGCTCAGGTTGGCGCATCCACGTCAGGAGCCTCGCTAAGAAGTGCAAGATGATATTTAAATAACTATTACACTGCTATGAAACGAGCAGCCAAAAGAAATATGGACTTGAAACGTGCTCAAGTCTCAGGATGAATCCTGGCTGTTACATGCAGACACTGAAATGCAGTGGGTGGTAAGTGACAAACTCTCTTAATCCAGCAAATCCACTGAAATTCCCAGTCAAATCTCTCCCATCTTCCCCAGTGACTCCTGTATTTGTACATTTGTTTTGCAGCACACACAGAGCCAAACACTGCAACTGGACAGATGTGAGAGGCAGCACCACATGAGCCAGCATGCCCTAGAGGTGCCAACAGAGCTGATGGAGGGAAATAGCCCACTTACCCATCTTATCCATCCCCTGGGAACCGCTCACAGTCTTTTTGCTTGGCTTCATTCCTTTTTCTTCCCTTCACAGGTATTTTTCCGCTCTGTAACCTGTTGCTCTGGGCTTACCGAGAACCATAAGCATTCAAAGCACACACAGTAACCATCACTGGCATCAGGGCTGAGCCCTTCTACTCAGCATTTGAGAAGAAAGGGCATTAAATGCAAGCAGAGCCACAAGTGGAAAAAAAGAACACTCATTTGTGGATGGAGGAAAGTTGACATGCAACACCAGGGGTTAAACTGCAATGAAACACAAGGGACAGCCAAAAGTTGCTGGGAGTAACAGGACCAGGTCTCCCGAGCCGCAAACCAACCCAAGTGCACTTGCTTTGAAAGCATATCTTTACCTCAGCACGTGTTTCACACAGCTAAAACATGTTATCACAAAAAGAGCCCACTTCCAGCAGCAGGTATTGTACATGCACAAGCTAACCCAACAGCAAAAGCCACGTGTTTAAGGTCTGCCTTGATATTTTAAGCCATGACTCGCCATCTCCATCCAAACAGTGGCACTGCCCAGGAAATACCTTGGTGACAACTTTGGTGCCACCTTATTTAAACCTTAATTTAAAATGCTAACTTCATAATGAGTGGAACAAAACTGTGTAAAAACATTTCCCACTCTAATCCTGGTTTGATCCCCTCAGTATGGCCTTCTTTTGTAATTACATCCCTTTGTGATCTCACTCAAATGCCTTGTATTGTGACCCATAA
This sequence comes from Agapornis roseicollis, assembly GCA_002631895.1. Lineage (NCBI taxonomy): Eukaryota > Metazoa > Chordata > Aves > Psittaciformes > Psittacidae > Agapornis > Agapornis roseicollis. The sequence continues at coordinate 24,611 of NDXB01013860.1, forward strand.
AATAATCAGCCCCCTTTGTCTCTCCCTAATCCTTTTAGACTTCCTTCTTGTCTCTACACTCTTATAAATGCTGCCATTATTTGGGCTCAGCAGCTCTTCCCACCACCCCAGAGCCTGGAAAGGGGGCTGCAGGTTAAACCTTGAATATATTCTGTGCAGAGGAGCTGAAATGATGGGAAGATCTTTGCTGCTTTAAACACCCCACAATTCCCAACCTCCTTCCCTAGCACACTGCTTGGCAGGAAAACCAACTTGGGAGCATGCAGATGCACCAGACTTCCCTCTTTTTATGTTCTGCAGATGGCATAAGACCCTTGGCCTGGAGGTCACAGTGGTCAGGGTGCTTGGTCATGCCTAGTCCCAGGCTGGGTGAGAGGAGCTGCTGCTGCTGTCTGCAGGGATCAATGCAGGGAAGAGTCATAACGTTTGCCTTGCACTGGTTATGAATCCTGCCTTCCTGCTGGCAGGGTAAGTGCGATGGACAGCCAGGCACAGTGGGATGGAGGAGCAGGAGCTGGGGCAGGATGCAGAAGGGAAGGGGCAAGGGAGCAGAGAAGTTTTGTGATTGGCCACAAAACTGGTCTTCCACAGCAAGACACGATGAGGAAAGAAGCTCAAGATCTTTCCAGAGCTATTCTCAAGTCCCACAGTACTTCAAATATTGGGCAGGTCCATCTTACCCAACTTCGAGAAACCTCTTTGTTCCGAAATTGCACAATTGACTTATTTTCCCCCTTTCCTACTTTTTTTCCCTCATAGCACCAGCTCAAACACGGAAAATTGCTACTCTCAGGCTGGATGTGTGAGGAGCCTGATCCAATACGCAGTTTGACGGTGATTTCCAATTAGTGGTAACTGCTTGTTATTGAGTGATATAATCAATGGGTCTTACTCCACTGCCTGGGCTGTGATTTATGATGACGTGGAGCCAGCTCCATCAAATTACAGCATCGGCAAAAAAGGGCTAAAAATGCCGTGAGGCAACATGATCAGAGTCAAGGAAGAGCAAGTTTAGCAAAGGGTGGTGATGGGAAGAAAGGTGGCTGTGTTTTGGGGAGCTCAGCTTCCAAAGGAGTGGACTCTAGCTGTTACTATTGCTCAGAGAGTATCTTCATCCATCAGTTTCTGTCATGCAAAGGGAAATACAGCTCCTCAAAGGGACTCATGAAGACACAGCCAAGCAGGGCCTCCAGAGAACACTCTGCTATAAACTGATTTTAATTATGACAGCTTGGAGTCATGAGAAATTATGAACCATCATTAGGAGAAAGAAGAGCTCTGTATTCAATAACCTGATCAGATTATAACAACATGCTGCATTCCACAGCCTTTTAAACTAACACACCAGGGTTTGACCAGACACAGGAACAGCAACTGAAAAAATTCCAACCAGCATCAGGCAGAAGAAGGGAAATGCCTCTGCTCAACCCAATCACTTGTAGGCTTCTTGCACACTTGTACTTGAGCAAAAGAAGGTTACACAACAAAAGTATTATCAATATCTTTAGCATTGGAGCTGCCAAGCCAGCCACAAGCTCAGCTCCACTTCCCTCCACTGAGCATCTTTGGTTAAAGATGATGCCATACAGGAATCCCCCTGAATTTTAGTTAAATCCACTGAATGAGTCAACTTTTAGGAAGCAGGTTTTAAGAAGTGCCTGCTCCATGGGGAAACTCCACGCACCTTGAGCCCACAGGGGCCGCATGCACAGCAGTGGCTGAAAGCAGCATATTCTTCCAGTTCAATTTTCCTCAATGCCAAGCCTTGCAGTAAATCTGAAGCATAAAAATACACTACCCAGCCCACATTTCCTCAATGCAAATATGTACATTCCTCTGAGCCAAGATTATATTCCAAGCAATAACACAAAGCCGGGGTCTGTAACGGTGATACGAGACTAACAGCCTGCCTTTGAAGGCAGCGAAAAGTGCAGCAGAGCTCTCGAGGGGCTCCACTCTGTCAGATCTCTTTTATTCCTCAGTAGCACAGCCTTGATCAACTTTCAAGATTTTTGTTTGTGAAAGGTTTTTATTTCTCCTCTGCTTTTGTGTTCAGATGTCAGGCGCAGAGGGAAGATCAGCACAGGGATGAGGTTTTACCCACTGGCACAATTTACTCTGCTCCACAAAGTCTGCTTGGCGCTTGTTTTATTTCTCCTTCCAGGTAGCCAGCACCCACTTTTTACATGCAATGGTCCCAGCACCTCTAAAATGGGGAGAATTACCCTTCTTTGACTTGCTTACCGTGATTCAGGACAAGGGAAATGATTATTACTTGTGGGTAACCACCCTGCGACACAGGGGCTCAGAAGTACAACTGTGATTCATCCTTAGGAGATTTCATCTACATTTAAGCCAAGTCTTAAAGGGCAAATGTGTGCTCCTGAGGTCCAGGCACAGCAGGGAGCTCACCCTGAGCAGCAGGTTACATTTGGCCACAACACAGAGTAAAAACATCATAGGATGGTTTGGGTTGGAAGGGACCTTAAAGCTCACCCAGTTCCAACCCCTGCCACGGGCAGGGACACCTTTCACTGGAGCAGCTTGCTCCAAACCCCTGTGTCCAACCTGGCCTTGAGCACTGCCAGGGATGGGGCAGCCACCCTCACAGTGAAGAACTTTTTCTAACATCTAATCTAAATCTCCCCTCTGTTAGCTTAAAGCCAACATAACATCCCATTTCATTCCCATTATCCACAGGCACCTGTGGCATCAAGGCCAGATGCCTGCTGTTTTGTGCTGTCTTCACTCAGACCTCTTCTCAGGGCTGGCAAGAAACCAAGCCTGCAGCCAGAATACAGTCCAGAGCATTTTCAACATAATCTTTTTCATTTTGATTCATGCGAACCGATGGCTACAAAAGGAAATGCTATTCAGGGACACACAGCACATCACATACATATTGATGCAGGAGCAAGATAACAGTGTTTATTGACAATCCAGTATCCCAAAGGTAATTCCTCCAGCTCTCATGTCTCCTGTTTACAGGTCTGAGAAGTCTGCCATTGTGCTCGTGCACCAGCCAGCTCCCAGCTCATAAATGCCAGAGGCGTTCACTGCAAGTGCTCCAAGGTTCAGCACCACAAGACTGACAAGTTTGAGATCCAGCTGCTAATCTGGCATGGACCCAAAGCCCTTGGCTCCTGGACAATGTCACTTCTTACAGTGCTGAAAAGCTACGTTTGCAGATGGCCACTTCATGCACTTGGGGATTGTTCTACACAAGGGCTGGAGTGTTCCCTTGGTGTGCTGCCAGCCGGCCCCGGCACCGCGGGGAGCAGGCAGCAGTGCTCCCAAAGGCCCCCCCAGTTTGGGAAGTGCAGCAGCCAGGGGACCTCAACCCCAGACTTTGTCATAGACTTTTCCACAGTGTGATTTTCAAATGCAACAGAAGCTGCAGTAAGTGGCTTGCACAGAAAGAAGAATGGTACCCATCTCACAGACAAGATGGAGAACCCTTCAGTAGAACTCATTCAACAAACCAGCATTCAGGTAGGTCCTGGGGCTGCACCAGACACCTGTCCTCACACTCTGATATGAATTACACCCAGCAGAGACTTAACTGAATGCGAAAGGGATTAGTGGCGGCATCCCCAGAGCCCACAGAGAGCCTGTGGGCAAAGCTGGCCACCAACACAACAGGGACAGAAACCACCAACAGTCTCAGCTCTGCCATCAGTCCTGGGACAAATATAAACCAGAGCTGGACAGGGGAATCCTACAGGAGACCCAACAGGACCAACACTGACCACAGTGATGCAATGGGCTAGGCTGGGTACTGCACAGGGCTGGAGCCACAGCCTGCCCTGTAATTCTTCCTCCCCCACCTTTAAATTTCATTCCCTTGCTGACATTTTCATCTCTGTCCTCCTCCAGGCTTCCCCACCAGACAATCTGTCTGTGTTGTTAGCCTTGCCCTCAAAGGCACTGCCACACCGGGTAGTAAATAAGACCTTGCTGCCTCCACACTGCCTGCCTTAAATAACAAAGTGAAAGAAACCATGACCTTCAGAAAGTCTTTGCCTATGGTTTGGAAAGCACTGCCTGCACACAGAGCCCAGCCATGCTGCACAGCAAAGGGGCTTCCAAATCCACTGCAGGACAGCCACTAACTACATCACTCTAATGTCACACACCACCCTCCAAGACAGGGAATTTACTGCTAAGAAGGCTGATTAGCTCTGCTTTCACACCTGAACAGTTACACACAGGAGATGCCAGTCAGAGCCCCACATCAGCTCCAGGTTCTTCTTTTCCTCTTCTCTCTCTTTAATCCTGCCCCTCAAACACCCAGCATCCACCACACTGCCCTCCTGCCTCCCAAGCCCCTTGGAGCATTGTCCCATGAGGTGCAGGTGGGACAATGCCTGTACTTACTCGCTGCCTGAATCTTGGCCTTCCTGCTCACCAGCAGCCCATAGTGGTTTTGTGCCATGCAGTCGTACTCGCCTTCATCCGAGGACCCATCTCCCCGGAGCCTCTGGAAGCGGGAGACGTAGAGCGACCCGTTGGACAACATGAAGGCATTCTCACTGTCCACAATCAGCGCGCCATTCTTCCGCCACGTGATGGTGATGGGCTGGATGCCCTCCACCTGGCAGTAGAGGATCAAGGGTTGCTCCTGCACAGCTATGTCATCGCTTGGCTCTACAACGAATGCCAGCTCGGAGGAATGGCCAAGGTCTAAAAGGAAAAGAGGACAGAATCAGCAGTGTGTCCACAAGGAGCAGAAAGAGTCAACTGCTACTGCAGCAAAGGGGAGATGATGAAAACACGTCATCGTAAGGCTAAAAGGTGCAAGTGTTTCAGAAGAACACAAACCCCTGGAGCATGCTTTGTTTCCCAAGGCTTTGCTTTCACAACCTCAGGGTGCAATTTCCAAAGACACAACCATAGGCACAGACTGCCTTTGAGCAAAGGGATGGGCATGCACACCCCTCTGGTAGCTTGTCAAGCCCCACATCCACTTACCCAGCATACCTCCCTGCACATTGCCTCTTCACCTCTTTTTGTGGGGGTGCAGCAACAGGCAATCCAAACTTTTACAAGCACAGGGCATCAGTCATTGCCACCCCAGGAGCAGAAGATGACACCAGCTCAAGAAATCCATCCCTCTCCCCACATAACCAGGCAGAGAAGGGGCCATGCCATGCCCCAGATCTGTTCACAGCACAGCTGGCTGGGGGGAAGAGGAGTATCTCCTGATTCAGACCATATTGCCACCGGCATCTCTGCGAGGCTTGTCCCACTTGACAGAGCAGGAGGCTGTTGCCTCTCTCACATAACAACATGCTCTTCTGTCACTTTGGTCTCTCTCAGGCTGTAACAGGCAAAGGATGGTGCTATTCAGTTCTTAATCAAGAGCAAGTTAAGCACTGAAATACAAATGCACAATGTTCTGACTCAGCAACACAAAAGGTTTCTTGCAAAGCAATTACACTAAACCATGTCCATGAGAGAGAAGTTACTGCAGAATTTGAACCAACAATAGGCAAACAGTTTCTCCCCATTATATAGATACATCCTAATTTACTTCTTTTGCCAACAGAATGTTTAAGCACTGTGTCTCTGGCAGGTTATGCGTCACTTGGTCCAGCACACCTTTTTAGGGTATAATTTGCCATACAGGCATGACTATGCTACAGATGATGACAAAAATAGAGCTATTGTGTAAAGATTAGCCCAAAATACACACTGACATGAAAGACAAAGAGCTACCAGGAAACAGGAGTCATATAAATAGCTGAAGGGTGGAAATGCACGGATGGAAGAGTATACCTATTTTTTGTAAGAGCAGCAATGGGGAAAGAATTCCAGCAGACTTAGAAAACCACAATGTCATCCAAATACGTGGAGAACCTTTCTAACAGTTCTCTCATGCAACAGCCCCTCAACGGGTGGAGGTTTCCAGCTGCTCAAACTTGTGATACCGCTTCTCCCCTCGTTCATGGGCTCAGGGGGACCAACTCCACAGCTGCTCCTACAGCTAGGATGCACATGGGTGACTTCCCTTGGCCAACACCAGCCACAGCACAGCTTTGTAATGCCTGTCCCAAACACAGACCCCACCAAGGATGGGATCGCACCTCCAGCGTGGAGAGCAGATCAGCAACGCATGGTAAAAATGAAAGGGATGAGAAGAGGCAGTTACCCTAAAGAAAAAGCAGAGAAAGAAAGTCTGTCTTTTCTGCTCTGCAAACCTAGGGAGATTTTCTTTCTTCCTGTAAATCCCCATTGCTTTCTACGGCAACTTAAATTGGATTACGAGGGATAAACATTGAGTGCAACCTGAGCTGAGGCAGATGGCCGAAGCAGACAAAGGAGGCAGCGTAGTGCATGGCAGGTCAAAGGTACTGCATCAAGGTATGAGTGTGTGCAGGGAATGACAAACTCTACTTAGTGACAGACACCTAAAACACACACTTTATTAACCCATTAAGTCTTAAAATGTCAGGCTAGCTCCAGCCATCTCAGTGATCTATCGCTCACTGTGACTTCTTTTTTATGAGATAGCCCTGGGGTCCTCTCAGCAAGTCAGACTGCAGCCAGCACCAACCCATCAATTACCTTTTTCTGGTGAGAATTAAGGAATTAGATGAATGCTCTGCATTTTTCTGCAGAGTGGCCAGAGTCTCAACAGCACCTACCATGCTGGGGCCCTGCACGGGCACTCCTGGGAGTTAGGTAGGATCAGGACACTCCTGTCCTGACACTGAACCAAAGGAGACTTCTGACTCCAGAAAGACTGAACAAGATTTCAGGATTAAGCCTAACAGGCAATCAGAAAAAAATCCCTAATGAAATAAATGCCCCATCATCCCACAGCTCCCCTGTCCTCTTAGATAAAACAGCTTATTATTATATGTATAATAAAAGGAAGAATCAACATAATTACATGCCCATCCCACAATAGCTGTCATTATAATAACCATCATTAAGGCCTGTGATTGGAGATAATCATGTTTACCTCCATAAACATTCAGTCTGCATCCTCACTCCAGCCTGCTCGAGCAGCACAAGGGAAGACTCTCATCATGAGGGATGGTGCCCTCAGACACACACCAGGGTGAGGGCAGACGCTGCCTGGTCCTGGGGTCTCCTTGAGGTGTGACATTGTGCAATGGACACTGTGCAACTGGTTTGTAACCTGCAGACACCTTGCAGTGTACAGGAGCACCCAAATTCCTGCTCGATGGATGCTTTTCTCATCTTCTGACATTGAAGACACCCAACTGCCTTCAGGGCTTCAGGGCCAGGTGACCAACTAAAGTGGATGCATAAGGAGAAGCAAGCCCACCCCATACAGGGATATTGGAGAAGCCAAGCTCTATCATTCACAGGCAGAGGTTTTCCATGCAAACTCAGGGATGCTGGGATTTGGTTTTCCAAGACTGGCAGGACTTTATCTCCCCAGGATGAGACACAAAGGGACACTCCCCGCGAAACCTCCACGGTGGGACAAGAAACTGGTGTTTGCTGCAGAGGTCAGCTCAGATGGGCCAGAGGAAGGACACACAGAGCAAGAAGGTAAAAGCAGAAGAGAAGGACCCAACTCCATCAGCATTAGTAACTGATGGTGGTTACCAATGAGGCACAGAAACGATGCTGCAAAGTTGGAAGTAAATGACACTCTGAAGGCACATGGAAACAGTAAAAGTGCAACTCGTTGAGACAGACAGAGAGGAAATTGCACATTGACTTGGGGAGTCTGCAAGACCCATCCCTCTCCAACTGCTGGCTGCGTATCCAAACCCAGCTCATCCCACACAACATCCCAAGTACCTCCTGACGTGGAGGTCATTCCCTCCACTCTCTGCTCAAGGCAGGAACTCTGCTCAGAGCAGCCTGAGTTTGCAGTTAGACAAAGGGGTGTTATGAGGCAGCTCAGGCTGCGCTGGGAACATGCGAGGGGAAAATTGCTTTGCTGTCTGCAGAAGCATGGAGGGAAGAAGCGTTATTAGCTCTGACATAAAGGCCACAAGAAAATTATTGGAACCCTCGTTCTACAAGTCTCCTTTCGAGGAACATTTACCATGTCCCTGAGCAATACAATATGTGACGATATGTGCAAATATTTAACAAAAACTACTTCCCCTATTGATCAAGCAGACAGCCATACTCACAGAAACCAATTAGCACTTGTGCTTTTGAACCAGGAGATTTATTTAGTGCTGAGAGAAAGAACTTCGAATTAATGGGAAGCTTAAAAGACACTTTGAAGTACATTTAAAGGAAAATAAGTTTAATTATTTTTTACTTGACACTGTGATTCATGTTCAAAGCTTCAAAAGGACTTGCTCATACCCTGGCATTGTCCTTTCTCCATTTGGGAAACATGATTTTGGCTTTCCCTCCTGTGCTTCTCAATAAGACAGCAGCTAATCTCCCCACTCTAATTAGCAGTGACATCCATTGCAAAGGACCTCAGTCACACCATGGCTCATCCTCCTGGACCCTGTCCAGACCCAAAGCCAGAAGGGCCATCCCTGCCCCAGCAGCACACTGTCCCTATAGATGAAGCCCATTGTTATTACTCCTGTTGTAGACAGGGAACATTAATCACAGAGCCATGAAATGACCTGCCAAGGACCTGCTCTCAGCTCATGGCAAGGCAAGCTATTGAACAGTCAGGTCCACCCTGCTCTTCCTGGTGCCCCATCATTGGGAGCACTGACAGGGAGACCGAGGCATCCCCAGCTCTTCTCTCATCCGACCAACAGCATGACATCCACCTTCAAACTGCCTCTTCTGAGCCCAAATCTACCCTTTCCTGCTCCACTGTATTTCATCCCAGCGTAACAGAGCATAAATCAGCACTGATCCACCATCGAGCCTCACCACCACCAAGCACAGCCTACTTCGAGAAAGACAAAAGAAGATGCCCCTGGAGACCCATGAGCCAGGACCAGAAGTTTTATAGTGGGGTGCAGGTGAATATTAGGACCAAATACCTGGGTGAGCTTGGGACAGCCCTACAGATCATGGCTTTAATCGTTTTGCAAATGGAAGGATATAGAAGGAAGAGGCAACTGGACCCAAAAGATGTTCACCAGCAAATTATAACAAGGTTCACGCTGATGAAATTGGCAGCCAGCTGATGCCCCCTTAAATCTCCTTGAGACTGACCCAGAGCCTAAGGAGAAAAGCACTGAACTGCAGTAAAGTCCAAATTGGCTCTTTAGGGCATCCAGAAAAATTTACATTTAAAGAAGAGAATAGACTGTAACAGGCCCCACATCTTGCTGGCAGTAAAGTTTACTGGCTCAGAATGTTTCATTCCCTTCCCTTTTGCACAGGAGGTTATATAAAGTGATTTTTCCATCAGGGCACATAAACCACATCCACTTGTTAAGCGATTCCAGGAAGTCTCTCTCGAGGATAACGTGACCTCTCAGCCACCTGATGCAGAGCTCAGTCATACCCAGCATAGCTGCCCTCAGTGGGGGCACAGAATCTGGCAGAGGAAGGCAAACAGAGCCCAAAGAGCCAGAGAAGTTGCCCCAGATAATTCTGAGATGTTCAAGATCAGACAGGGCAAATCCCAGGAAGTCCCTTGTTGAACACCACATGGAAGCTGGAAGCGTTCACAGCACAAAAGACCCTTTCCAGAGCAAGCTCTGAGCCCTCATGTGCTCCCCCATCTCTACAGAAGGCAGGGTAAAACCTGTAGATATCGCTGGAAAGGGCAAAGGCCTTTCCCGAGTTAACTGCCCAGGGCAGCTCCATCCACACGAGGCATGCAGAGAGCATGGCAGCAAGCTGAGCGCAGGATGCGCTGTTATTTGCATTCCCCACGTGTTTCGCAGCCCTGACAGGATCACAGGCTCACCACAGAGGGCATCAGCGATACAACACCGAGCAGGAAACAACCGCACATGAGAGGACAGCAAAGGCGGTGGCTAAGATAAGAAACGCTGTGCTCTGAGCCGCGGTCTCTCCAGGCTTCATCCCCTAAGGCTGCGCTAATTCAGCACAGGGGAATAGCCGGGTTCAGCCCCCAACCCTGCAAGGAAGCATTAAGGAGGTGGCTGTCCCCATGGCTGGTCACTTGCACAGACACAGCACGGGACAGACTGGCCATGTGGTGGGTGACAATGCCTGTGGGTCAGAAACACAAGGGCTGGCAGAAGAGGTGCTGAGAGGGAGCTGCAGCACCCTGGCACCATGGTGCCAAAAGCCACCAGCCAGCACAGCCCTGTTACCCAGCCCTTGCATTCAGCTTGAGTACTGGCAGGCAGGACTGGGTGCTGTGCAAGGAAAGGAAAGGCAAAGTCCGTCTGGAAGATGAGAAGTTTCTGCATATGTTAAAACCTCTGAAACTCTTTATCCAGGGAGTCCAAAGGAAACACAGCACTCTCTGCTCCCTGCCATCCCCTCTGCCTTATCACCTCCCACCCTGAAATGCAGGCAGGAGGAAAGCATCACCTCGCTCCTCTCAAGGAGCTGAGCACCACACTCATCCCTGCTAATTCCATATCCAGAGCTTGTCCTAATGAAACACAAGCTCTTCTCTCCCTTTTGCCGTACTCTCAGGTTTCAGCAGCAAAGATCCTTTTGCAACAGCATCTTCACAGCTCAGCAGAACCAGCCTCCACAACCCACATCCTCCTCACTTCCCATTAGCTTCATCAACACAATCAGAGGCACAAGAACAAAAAAAGCCAGGCAGCAAATCCTTGACTCTGCTCTGCAACTCAGGTTTTAAGTTACCAGCACAGGAGCTGGTCTGGGTTGTTAAGTGACGGGGCTCCTCTCGAGCAGAGGGTGCGATACAACACTGACATCTGATAAAATAGCAAGGCCAGATCCATGTGCTGTGTGCTTTTCCCAGTGTGCTTGCCTATTTGCCTTTCTCTTCTCTTAAAGTACAGTTATTGACATGTTTGCCTCCTTAACCATCACTTTTATACGCTCACCAATAACTCCTGAACATGTGTAAACGATTATTTTTATTCTCTTGCAAAACCAAAATGTTGCATATTCGTTTGGATGCAGGGACCCTGCGAGGTTTTCATGAGCCCTGCTACATAATTTATTAGTTTCTAAACTCTGTAAAACTAAAAAGCTCCAGTAAAGTTCAAATCAGCTTGTGATTTCAAAGTAATTTTGAACAGGCTATCGCTATTCCTGCCCAATGTTAGCTGATTTACATGGGTTTCTTACTCTACAGAGAAGCAGATTGTTTCGTTAGATTAAATAAGAGGACAATATCCAGGGTTGTACAGGAGTGTAAAGTATGAAATACAGGGGAGAGAGGGGATGTGGAAAAAACCTTCTTCAGTCACAGATCTGTTGTAGGCTGCAAAATGAAGCAAATGGTCTGCTTGAACTCAGTGCCTTTGCACCAGCTCCACTGCATGCTGCAGCCCCACATTAAGACTCCATCCTGCTCCAGACAAAGCCAGCACTGGATCCTAATGCTGCAGGGCGAGGTGAGCAAGCCATGTCCAGCCATCCCGGTGTGGCAGAGAAAGATGTTTCAAGGCTGTGGGATGGGGAGGTGAGGAGTGTGCAACATCCAAAGGGTTTGTGAAGCAAAGGGTTGGCATTGCACAGGGCCGCTGCTTGGCACTTCATGTGCTATGACATGGGACTCTTCAGAAACAAGGAAGTCAAAGAGAGAAAAGCTCAGGCAGACAGGAAAGTGGGAGTGAGGCTTTCCCATCTGCACATGTAAAATGAGAGCAGTTTTGCAGTTCTCCACAGGGCAGCACCGCTCCTGAGCTACTCCACACTGCCCTATGCCAGCCTGATAGCATTAAGGTACACAAGGCAAAACTGGCAATGAGCAGGAAGGAGAAGAGTGGGAAACCAGGCCGTAATCTTGGATCTGAGACCCTCTGCCAGCTCCTAAGTGAGCTCAGGAGTTCGTGCTGTGCAAGGCCCAGCACCTGAGCAGTAAGAAGAGGTCACTGGTGTGGGTGGCTGCACACTCACACCCCTGCTCGAGCTTCGCACCCAGCCCAGATCCCAAACAGAGTGCACACGTGTATGGTTGTGAACTTACACCATCCCGTTTCACAGGCTGCCTGCTGCATCCACCACATGGGAAAACCACGTCCTGAGATTCCCCTGTTGAACCCCCCTGAGACAAATGAAGCCCAAACGTGGGCTTGAATTTCATATAGCATCTCTGAGAGTTACTGGGGAAATGATACCTGATACTCTCTATGTATATGAAGAAAAAAGACAGGGAATTACACCAATTTAGGAGAAAGCAATCCTTTCGGTTTTGGTTTTTGGTTTTTCTTTTTTTTTCTCCTAAAAAAACAACAAAGCCACACGGAGTAGGAATTAGTGAAAGCTTATAGCTTCAATAATTTACAAGTTAAGCCTACTTAAATATAAATGACGATGTTTAATTCCAAGGCTGTTACTGAGCAGAGCCGCGGAGCCTCTGGTATCCTATGCCTGCCTTTGAATGTCGGGCTCAGCACTAACAGACAAAAGCTGTCCACCACAGAACAAAGAGCTCCAGGAAATTAAAAGGCAAAAAAGGAAAGAAACCACTGTCTCGCTGCTGAGCGCACTGCCCAGCAGCTCCCAGCACCCGCAGCACTGCCGCCAGGCCAGCGGTTGGGGGAGTTCGGAAAGCGCAGGGTGGGAGCGGAGCATCCCGCCCCTACACATCCCCGCGGCGCGGCTTTCTGCCCCGCGCTGATGGACACCAACGCGGGAGGGTTTATTAAGTGCAGAGGAGCTCAGAAACACGTTGCCTCGCTGTTAAGCGCATCTAGAGCACACAAACCCATCGAAGGGCGGGGAGGGGGATACACTTTGGGACAGAGAAACTTTCAAAGTGCAGCCAAGAACTCTTTAGCGGAGCCAGCAAAACACACCCCAGTCAGCAGCCGCTGAGCTACTAAGTCGCAGCATAAACAAGCACACAGGGCACTCTGGACAGCAGCAGGCGATAGGCTATACACAAACTCAACGTACCGAAGCTTTGCTTTCAAAAATGCACTTTTTGCCTTTCCTCCCTCAAAATTAAGTATTTTTTCAACCATCCTCATCGCACTGCCGTGTACCCAGGAATCCCAACAGAGTAGCCAGGAATCCAACAGAGCAATGAGACCTGTTTTATTACATACCCTTCACAGATAACTTCTATTTTCCCTGTGTTACACTGCCTTCTCCGCCCCGTGGCTGTTACGAACTACGTGGCGAGATTTATGATGGGGATAGCCCACAGCCTGGTTTACTAAACACCACGGCAGCTAATCTCTGATTAATCAAACACACGCTTTTCTCCCTCTGCCCATGCTGAGCTGCTTGCATGGTTTTTAAACAATTCCCACTTTTCCTTATCTTTTTGGCTGCTAAGGAAGGCGAGGGCAGGATGCACATGGCTATTATGCTGCAGAACAGCATCTTAGATTCGACTCGTGCTTAAGCAGCATCGCCACTAGCAGGAAAACACTGCAATTCAGCAGCAGGGCATGTGCAGAGTAAGCCCAGGGAAAAACCCCTTTGATGTTTTTGTAGTTCGGCCCCAGTCCGGTGTGTGGTGTTACCCGTTCCCGCGGTATGAACCGAGCCAGCATTACAGGAGAGCACAATAACTGTAGGGTTAAAGTAGCTCTCCAACATCCCTGCAACTTGCAGCCCAACATCTCTTCTCTGCAAGCTACCGCCTTCACCGACAAACACAACGCGTCCTCCCGGGCGCTGTCTCCCGCTCACATCCCCGATGATGACTTCGGGTCTGCTCTCCAGGCACGGGTACCCAACCACCCACTGCCACAGCAGCCACCCCAGCCCTCCCCAGTGTGGGAGCCAGGGCCACACGAACGCCTCGGTCCCTTCCATAAAGCCACACACACACACACGTGGGGTTTCCAATCGAAAACAGCTTTGGGGGAACGCTTGGGACTCTCTGAAGGTGTTAAAGGCGCTGATGTAGGAGCCCGCAGCCCAGCGCCGTGACCCCGGAGCGCCTGCCCGGGGGGACGAGCCCCCAACACAGGAATGCTCACACAGCGGGCGACACGGACACCATCTCCGGAGCTGTTCGGTCCCATTCAGCTCCGCGATGCCACGGGGACGGGCAGCGACCGGGAGGCTAAACAGCGTTGGGACCGGCTGCGGATGAGCAACGGGGAGAGCGCTAGCAGAGGTCGCGAGGGACCAGTGGCCCCGGTCTCCACAGGGGAGATGAGGGGACGCGAAGTGCGGGAGGCACCGCGGACAGGACCAACCGAGAGGCGAGGGCGGCGGCGGCAGCAGGTCCGTGTCCCCGCCCGCTCCCCGAGCCCATCGCGGCTCTTACCTCCGCAGCAGCCGAGCAGCAGCAGTCCCAGCAGGCAGGCGGGCAGCGCGGAGCCTGGCGGAGCCATGGCATCCCGGGCGGGCGGGCTTGCCTCCCTGCGCCCCACGGGGAGGGAGCAGCCCGCGCAGGAGGGCGGCGAGGCGAGAACCACCCCCGGCTGCGGGGTGGGGGGAGAGAAAAACAGAGGAAAAGGGCGAAAAACGGGCAAAAAGCGGATTTCAGCGCTGCTCCCCTCCGCGCGAGCACGCCGCCGCGCCGGGCGGGCGGGAGGGGGGGCGGCGCTGAGGGAGCGGGGCCGCCGCCGGCGGGAGGGGGTGGGCGGGCAGCGCCTTGCGCCATCTTGCGCATCCGTCAGGGCGCCGGCAGAGCCGAGACCGGTCCGGCCGCGCTGAGGGGAGGCAGTGGCCCCCGGGAGGGGTCACTTCAGCGGGTCCTGGCACCGGAGCCCGCTCACCCGTTCCGCTGCACAGGGCTCCTCTCACCGGTGCCCTCATCAGAGCCCCTTTACATGGCTCCCCTCACTGGTTCCACTTCACGGGGCTCCCCTGTCACCAGAGCCCCCTCATGGGTCTTACTTCACCGAGTCCCATCACCAGAGCCCACTCACTGGCTTCCTCTTCATGGGGCTCCCCTCACGGGTCTTCCATCACCAGCTCCACTTTACAGGGCTCCTCTTGCTGGTGCCCTCAGGGCTCTCCCTTCACTGGAGCCACCTCACCAGAGACCCCTCAGGGGGCTCCGCTCTCCAGTTCCACACCAGGAGGCTTCCATTGCAGGGCTCCCCTCCCTGGTGCCTGCAGTGCCCAGTCCCGGCTGGCCCCGCCATGCCCAGGGATGGCAGCCAGCTCCAGGTCTTCCTTCCTTCCCTCCTTGCTCTCCTCCCGAGGGCCTCTCTCCTGCCCGTCACTGCTGAAGGTGATCCAGTCTCAGCAGTGGCGTCCAGGCCTGCTGCAGCAGGCTCGGGGAGCTGCCTTTTACCTGCCATTAGCAATGGGACCCAAAAGTCTGGCATTAAAACAAGGGCCAGCACTGATGAGACAGCACACCATCCATCTGGTGCCTTCAAACAGTTCCACTTTGGGGCTTTGCTTTGGAGAACAAACCCATTGCTGCAGTGGTTGGCAGTGCGAGGGGGTGACCAGGAACAGGATGGTGGAATTGCAGAGCAGTGCTCATGAGGGGATCCAAGCGCTTGCCTTGTCCCAGCTCGGTGCTCCCCATTGGAAACACTGCATAAGGTAACTTACCCAGGTCAGTCACACTGGTGACAAAGCCCCAGGAGGGAATGAGGCTGCTCCTGATTCCTGCCACAGCCCTCAGGGTACTTTATCCACCTTCCCAGCATGAACTGAGGATCACTCATCTCTACATCATGCTCAGCCTCAGCACCCTCACAACATTTTGCTGCCTTCCAGCTGATCCTGCCCCATCCCTCAGCTCATGCTCGCCACAAACACAACCCCTGTCATCACCACCAGCAGCAGAAGCCGTCACCGCAAGGACAGCTCTTGTGCTCTTTGCTCGGCCACAAAAAACAACTAAAAAGGAATAAAAGTGGATCCTGACTCGTTTCTTCTTTCAGGGTAAAACTCAGGGGACCAGGCTGCTAAACCCTGGTGCCCTGCCCAGAAACCTGGTGCAAAACCCTTTGTGAAGACAAGCAGCACATTGCTCCTTGGATGATGGTGTACCCTGAGTGGGCTGGGGTTGGCTAACAAGGGAAAAAGACATCACTACATCTGCTCCACATTAAAGCTCCCCTCAATTAGTGCAGGGCTGAGCCCAACGAGGTTGCTTGCAGCTGGGGAAGGGTTTGCTCTGGCTCCATCAGCCTCTTGGTGCCATCTGAATTTGTGCACTGTCCCTGACCTTTATGGCACCAGCCCTGCTCCTGTTCCCAAGCCAACTCCCTGGCTCCCACCACAGGGCCCCACCAGCCTTTCTGGAATGCTCACAGCCATCATGGGCTTGTGGCAGCTTCCGGCCCTCCACCAGCACTGGGGATGGCTTGTGGGAATTGATAATTCCAAGGGAAATGCAGCACTGTGTGTTTTACAGGGCTGGCTTCTGCCGGGAGCCACAGGTTTTGGGTGTTTCTGCTCCCATGTGCAGTGGCAGGACCCAGGGGCTGGCAGAGGTAGCTGCATGTTTAGGGCATCACCAAGTTCAGCCCCACATCTTGCAGATGGCACTGGTGACATTGCTGGTGTTGCACTCACAAATACAAGTGCAGGCCTGCCAAACAATGGACTCTGGAAAAGACAAAGGCAGGTTTGGGGCTCTCAGAGCACCCCAATCCAGAGCACTCATGTCTTCTCCTCTGCAACCATGAGGGCTAAACAACGGTGCTTTGCACTGGAGGCAGGGATTTACTCATCACACTGCAAGCAGAAATAGGAACCTTTTGAAAAGCAGCAGGGTTACAGGAGTGACAGTGCCCAGCCCAAGCAGAGGCTCCAAACCTCTTCACTGCAGCATGGGGTCCACCGCTTCATCCTCCCTCCCACAGAGGGGCACAGAGTCTGTCCATCCATCTGGCCTCCCTCCCAAAATGTTATTCCCCCCCCCCCCCCCCGG
>NDXB01013860.1:41575-79854 GCA_002631895.1 Agapornis roseicollis
CCCCCCCCCCGAGAGCTGCCCTGATGGTGTTTGTCAGCCCTCACTCCTTCACAGCGATTTCCATCAGCTCCAACACTGCTCCTGAGTCACACCAATTAACGGCAAACTGAGGTCCCCAAGACACCATTAGTAGTTTTGGCGGATGAAGTGGGAGATGAACTTGTCTGAATTCACTCCATTTATTATTCAATGTGTAATTGTGGTTTCCCTGTCTGCTAACAGCCTGGGAGCTTTTCACTTATGTATACACACAAGGTTGTAGCATCTGTTTGTGGTCAGCAAGCAACAAGGAGGGGGAACCAAAATCATGGCACCCACTGAGCCGACAGCCAGCCCAGCAGTGGTGGGACAGCCCTGGGCCATGCTCCTGGAAAGCTGCTTTCACTGACAGAAACCCTTTTCCATCCACTTTTGGCTGTCTAAGGACACAGGAGTCACAGTGGCAGGAGCCAATACTTGTCACCACAGCGAGGGGATGGCTCCTGGCACTTGGCTACCTGGCTGAGGAGCTGAGTGCTCTCTGTTCACTGGAAGCTGTTGTGCCACTGATCCAGTGGTTTTGCCACTGGTGGAAATGAGTGTGGAGAGCCAGCACCAAGGATGAGACCCACACAGCTGTACCTGCCACACAAGTCACAGAGGTCTATGCTGATGTTCCTGCTGCTCCAGTGCTTTGCTGGAGGGGTGGAGGTTGGAGGAGTCCCCTCAAGATGCAGTTCCCACCACTGGTGTCTGCTGAGCATCTGCAGAGCATCCCTGGCTGCCTCACTGCATCACACAGCACATCCCTGGCTGCCTTGTCGTTTCCCCAAGGGCTGAGCTGGTTGACACACCACACTGGGCTCTTGTGACCTACTGAATTACCTCAGACCACTCTAGTAATATTGCCCAGCCACACCATCACATAGAGTACCAGGGTGATAAAGGCTGGGAAGAGAGAAACACAAACATCTTACTGTTACCTTCATTCCTTCATGGTCCCAGCTCTCCTGTAACTGCTGTGTCCATCCCTCTGTTCACCTATGCCATCCCACCTTGTCCTCTTTTATCAGCCTCCCACCAGCATCTCACACTGCAGAGCTGGAAGGTTTGGAGCCCAAAGGTACTTCTTTGTTCCTTTGTGGGGCTACATGTCATTAGGAGAAAGACTCATCACAGTTAGGCAGCCTGACAGAGCTTCCTTTAACCACTACCAGAGCACACTATGTCTAGTGCAGATTTATTACCTCTGTAATGCAGATAAAATGAGATTTTATGGCTCTGTAGTCCTGGCAGCATAAAGTAATAATGGGAACTGAAGTAGGGAATGCATCCTAGAAAGAAAGGGAGATGCATGCGAGGTTAACAGTGTGTTCTTGGGCACTGCCAGATATCCTCTTGCCAATCTCACTGGGCACAACTTAACTGTGCTTAGCCCAGCATGCCACCCAAGAGAAGTCTCACTGTTCATCTGCTGGATGTTTTTGCTGATTTTCCAGGTGACAAAATTCCCCAGCATGAACCTGGACAAGTAGTTTGTCATTTCCTTACAGGAATCAGTTCAAAACCGAGACAGGAGCAAGCATCAAGAAATGCCTCATGAACCCAAACTGTGCCCAGCTCTGCGATCCAGCACCTAACAGCAAATTTCCCAGGCTCCAGCCCCTCCAAACATGTAGCTGCAGGACCAGCCTTCCACAGCTTTCAGAGTGGACTGTAACAGACTGAACTGTGAAACAAATCTCACTCTTTTCTTAAAGCATTTTATTAATAACCCATTAGTTAAGGAATATAAGGACAATGTCTTCTTACACTTTAACACTAAAGAGTATTTGTGGTGTAAGAACAGTCTCTGAAGAAATAAAGTTATAATTAAGTACAGCATGGAACCAAACACAGACACAATCTTCAAACGAGACCAAGTTCTGGTTACACATCCTTATGCACCGGGTAGAAAGTGAAATGAAATTTGATTGTAAAATGGTTCTTTGCTCACACAGCAGAGTTCATGGGCTGATCTCAGGACTGTTAGCCAGTAACATAAAAACCCCTCAAATCCTAGATTAGAAGTTCTCTCATTTAAACTATTTAAACCAGAACTTTGCTGTCTGTTAAGTAAAAAATCAAATCAACCAAAAGTGGAGATTTTATCCATGTGTTTCATGTAGTAAAATTAATTAAAAGAAACAGAAGCACGAGATTGTGACTCTCGCAGCAGCACAGCGAATATACAGTTGTGTAGCCAAACAGGAACATTAATACCACAAAATTATGCCAGTGAGACAAACCTGACATTTCAACTATGTCAAACAATATACACCAGCAGAAAGCTGAACAGCAATAACCCTTAGTGTCACTGAGAGGAAGGGAGAAAGGAGCCAGATGGGTAGGAACATATATTAAGCACAATGGGTAATTAAAGGTATCGACAGTTTGTGTGTCTGCGAGAAATCTCGTTTCATGATAAAAAAATATATGCACTGGTTGTTTCAGCCCCACACATGCAATGTGTGTCTTCCATTCATTTCCAGCCAAGACTAGAAAGGTCCTCGGATGTTCAGGACAGGAGGGACCTGGGGTGCAGTTGAGGACACCAACTACTCTGCGTGGACATGTGCTCATACAGAGAACAGCTTCACTGCTGCCTGTTGGTGGTGATCTCTTGGCTCTGAAGGAACTGCTTTGATTCCTGTACCAAGGTCTGGCACAGCACTCCAGGGCCACCACAGTCCTCAGGCATCCAAACGCTGCCAGCTTCAAACTGGTACAATTCAGTGGGGTATGATAAGATCAGTGTGAGCATCAGCATGAAGAGACAAAGTATTGTTGTGATTCATAAGCAGAACTGTTTGCACTCTGCTGCATCTCCCCCAAAACTCTCATAACAAAACCACCAGGTTAGTTACATGCTATTAACTCACAGTAATCCAGGAGAATGGTACCACACTATGCCTGATTGTGCTGGGTTCAGTGACAGGCAGGGATAGCTTTTAGGCAGATCAGGAATGCTCACCCTATGGCTACATGATTACAGAAGTCAGTACAGACAAAGCAGAGAGTACGTGTACAGAGGAGCACCCCAGAAAAACTGTGGCACTTCTGAGACAGGGCTAAGCCTCCATCCCCACAGATGGAAAGCTCAGGGCTGGTACATGACCTGTTCCAGGCATAGTGAAGAGAACCAGGAAAACTTCTCCATTGGTGCCCTGGTCATACCCTACTCCTCTCTCCAGCAGCCTGATGCTCAGCAGAGGTGGTTCCTGGTGGCGATGTCATGCTCGTAGATGACTTGGTTTGGGAGGTGAAAAGAAATCACCAGGGGTTCCTCTGGAGCAAGCTTTAAGGAAAAGGGTCCGTCTCCCTTTCTGCACACCAGCAGTGGCCATGTGGCCTGCGCAGGGTCTGTTCTGTCACTGGGGAAGGACAAGGACTCTTCCATGAAACCAGCTGCGAGCTGAGGTCCAGCTGCACAACTCTCCCCACCCTTTGCAGCGAGTGCCCAATACTCCCTGCTGAAGTGTTTATACCTCTGCAATTGCATTCGCTCCCATATAACTATGAATTGCCCTTATTGCCTGCAAGAACACTTCACTGTCTTAGCTGTAACCCTGCTAAGTCCTTAGTTTCAAAGGCTTGTGGCAGTGAGCTCTGGAGCTTATTTACGTAACTCCTCTGCCCAGTGATGATTTCTTGCCTTTCTAGCCTCTTGCTCTGGTAGTGCACACACACAAACTCCTGCCTTGCCTGCTCACTGGCACCGATTCCCAGTCTCTATGCCACAGCTTTTAGGAGTCATGGCACTTCAGAGCATGGAATGGCACTTCTGAGATTCCCCAAGGTACCAAACAGCAGCTGAAGTAACAGAGCAAGTGCAGTGACTGGACATACAGCCATTTGACAGAGCAGTGTGTCATGCCAGGAGGAGACACTGTAGCATAGGCAGAGGTGGAAGTTCCAATATCCTTCCCAACAGGGTACATGGAGACTCGGAGGTACTCCTCTGCTGATGAGCTGGAGCTAACAGGGTTTGATGGAGGAGTGCAAGGACATGGGCTGGTCCAGCTCAGCTCCAAACACAGGGTACAACAGCTCTTTACAACAGAAGCAGGATAGGGTGCTGGTGGAGCAAGGTTCTCCTTGCTGCAAGCAGTGGTATCTCAGTCCAGATTTCACCATAAAACCCAAAGCCTAGAGTCTTTTACAGGATCTCCAATCAGCTCACAGCTCCCCCATGAGAATTTCAGTAAGAAAAGAGGGAGGTGGGCATCTCTTCCTTCATTTTTCAACAAACAAAATGGCCAGATCTCTGAATCCTCCAGGAGGGCACAACATTTACCAAGCACCCAATGCACAGAATTGCCAACCAGCAGTTCTGGTTAATGGGGGTAATAACCCCAAGGAGCTGCTCTGATCTGTAATGTTCACAAACTCTGCAAGCCTGGAAAGGCTAAAGGAAAGGCAGAGTAAAGTTCACCCCAAACGGGAGAGCCAGGCTGAGAGACGTGTCAGGAGTAAGTAGAGAGTCACTGGATGAGTTTCACATCAGACTGGCACGAGCCCAGAGATTTGATTTTCATTGTTAAGCTCTAGTGGTGCTCAGCTCTTAAAAACCCAAAGCCTCAAAACCAAACCCACTCTGGACTCTCAAATGTGACCGGAAAGTTTCACTTGTTCGTCCAAAGCCTTCAGCATGTCACTGCTTACAGAAGGCTGAAAGCTGCTCTCTGGAAATCAAAATCATCTGAGCTGTCTCCACTTGGACAAAAACCCCCCCCAAGAAACAGCTGTCCCCAAGGTCACAGATGACTTTCCCAATTGCTGGATCTTTTTTCCACAGGGTCACAAGGTGATTTTGCAATTGCTGGTTCTTGGTTTTCTCTTCACTAGTAAAAGCTTGTTAAGGAAAGATGGATCAGCCTCCTGCCAGCTGAAGCAGTGTCCTTTGGCCAGCTCCTGCAAAACACAGTCCTATGGAGAAACACAACCCAACTCTCCAGCTGTAGGGAAGGTGTCCTACAGCACTACTTAAACAAAGCAAGAGAGACACCAGATCTGCAGCTCTAGGCCTTAAAAATGAGTCAACAACCAGTGCAAACATGTTCTTTAGAAAAAGGCAGTACAAGAATAAGTTAAAACCTATAACGGACCATTAACAAAAGAGAAGATCTACTGCTTTTTCTCCAACAGACATGAGGTAGTTGTGTTGTTAGGGAGGAAAAAATAAAGAGAGAAGTAGTAAAAATGCTACTCTATACCACACACTAGTCCACTTTATAAAATTAAATAATATAAAGACGTTCCAAGGAAATAAAAATACATGTTGTACATTAAAAGGACAGACGTGTACCTAAAATATTAGGTACAAGAACCTACATAAACCAAAGTCCAGGTTGGTGAAATGACCCAGACACTGAAGAAGGTTCTATATAGTACAAGTTGTTAGAGGCACTCGTAGAGTGTGTAATAAAAGGCCACTACATCAGCCTGCAAGTAAGAGGTCCTGCTGTAGCGCACAAAGAGAGCCTTATAATCCTTTTAACCACGGGAGGGCAGAACAGGCTGGTGGTTACAGCTCACCGAGTTTGTTTCCATTGGCTTCCACCCCCTCGTGGGACTCCTCTGACAAGATCCATCCCAAAGCTGAGAGGCAGTAGGTAGTGCCAAGGCCTGGTGGAGAGGCAGTTGAGAGGAATCACTCGGTGTACCCTGCCTCTTCCCAGCAGGAAAAGACGTCATGCCAGTCACTGCAAGGACTACGGCAAAGTGACAGCCCTAGTCTAACACTGAAGGCTCTGTTCTAGTCGTGATTTCACGTCAGACATTGGCAGATAGCTCAATCCTGCTCCCACCAACACCAAGTTACTCGTCAGCTACAGCAGGAAGAAGATGGGCCCTTACCAAGCTACCTACTAGTTTCTTGAAGGCGATATGTACAGCTGACAGGTTCGAATCCTGTTCTGGTGAGATGATGTGCCTTCTTAGCTCCTGCTGGGCTCACTGAGTCGAGGGCATGCAGCACCTCACAGGGACAGGCTCTTCCTAGTGCTTCCAGCTCTCCCATGATCAAAATCAGATTAGTTCACTCTAATGGTTGTGAACACATGCCATGGTCTCAGATGCTGAGGATGAACCGGTTAAACCAGAGTTACTACAGAGAGGGGCCTCCTCCGGGGCTGTGGACATCGACTGGCACTTGACTGGCTGCATGTCCCCCTCACCTTCCCGGACGGAGTCTGAATCTCCACTCTCCACTGAATCCAGACTTTCTCCATGCCTGTGGAAGCCATTGGTGAGCCCAGTGCAAACAGCCTCTGTTTTGTCAGTCTTTGTGTCGGTACCTAACAGCTCATCCTGGGCCTTGACCTCCAAATTGCCTGTGCAGTCCACCACTACTTGGCTGGTGTCCTGCTGGGTACCAGGAGAGCTGGAAAGAGTCCCTTCTCCAGAGGGGAGCTCTTCAGGCTCCTGGTCCTCAGTTTCTGTCTCTTCACTCTCCAGGGTGTGCAGCTGGGAACTGTAGTCTCTGTCAGAGGCGGAAAAATCAGAATGGACAATGACCTCTGCTTCCACTTGGTGGAGGTTGGCTGCAGGGTGGCTTTTCCTGGCTTCATTCTGTTATCAAAGAGGGGGGGAATAAATAAAAGGAAGGTAAAGTAAATGAAATTCAGGTAATTAAGGCTGTGACCCAACCAAGCACTGAAACGGATTGCCTTTTAATCCCATAGAGTGCAATGGGATGTACATATGCCTCTATAAGCATTATCTTGATATGTTTCTCAGAGCTTAAGTCTTAAGAAGCATCTCAAATCACCTTAGGATCATTATTCCTATTTTATGTTTGCGAAAGCAAGTCCCATACAAGTGATTTGTCCACACTTCCTGGCAGGATGGAGCAGCCATTCCAAGCCTCTGTCAAAGACCACAGTTCTCAAAACTCTCCAGTCTGTCTCCATATTAAGGACCAGATTTCTAGAGGGTGAATGGGCAGTGCACTAAGAAACCGGCTTCTGAGGCAGCTCATGATACAGACCCATAACAAGATCAATGCATTCCCTTTACTTCCATGGTTTAATTTTGGCTACATAACACAAAATCCCTGTTTAAGAGACACATTATTCTGGAGGCTCACAAAGAGCTCACATTCTGGGCTGAGTGGGATTCAGTGGCAAGGAGACAATTCAAAGAAGGGAAGTGTTACCCCACGTGTGATTTGCGCTCTCTGTTGAAGCCAACTTTGGGCATCATTTACATATGTTAACACTTTTCTCCTTTTGTTGACAAACCCTGATGGGTAAGTGGTGCTGTAAATGGTGCCCTGTAATTGGGTTGTAAAACGCTAACTTGACTCTATCCACAATGTTAATTACATCCTGCATATAATTGATTTTCACACTGGTATCTAGGAAGGAAACAAGTAGGGTACTTAGAAGTACTTGTTGGGGGTGGAGGGTTTTAAACCAATAACCAAAGAAATCTGTTGGTCCAGAGTCAATCTGAGCAGTGTCAGCTCCGTGTCATGATCCTTGTACAAACTCCCCTAACATGGAGTGTGCATGCACTCTGATGAAGCAGTATCACAAAGAGGATTTCCTCACAGTCTATGCACCCACCTAAAGAATACAAGTGCAGTGGAAATTGCTCTACCCTATCTGGAGAAGGAGTTTAAATCAACCCTTGATCTTTGACTCCTCTCACACTCTGCAATCCCTCCTTCGGGCGAGCACCCTGTAGATCTTAATGACTGCTATGCACTGCAGCTCCTCACGCACTCCACAGGCTGCCTGATGCAAGGGCCACAAAGCCTCAAAGCTGGTGCCTGGCTCCGGGGCCTCAGGAGCCACAGCCCTGCTGGCACCTGAGCTGTCTGACCCCTCCTGACCACCACCAAAAGAACAAGCCCACAGCACAGGCCCTCAGGGGCCAACTGGAGTCAAGACAGGGAGATCAGGGGGAAGATGAGGCTTTGAGTGATGCTTGGAAAAAACAAATGGTTTTTACTCAGATTCCATTAGTCTCCCTGGCACACACTCCTATAGCCAGGAAGAAAGAAACAAAGCCCATGATCAGCCAACTAAAGCCAGCTTAGAGAAGAAAACATTTTCTCCTGTGCTGCAAAAAGGAGAAAGGGAGATTTGGAACACAAATGGAGAAACCACATCAGAATACACAAGTCAGTAAGACACTCACCATCACGGCATCATAAACCAGAGCTTGTAACAAAAGCTTCTGTCCAGCGCTGGAGGGCAGCTTCAGCGACCCATTCACAGCAGAGAGTGGCTCTTTGGTGATCATGTCTCCGTACCTGGCGATGCTGTTGGTCCAGGGTTGGTTGCCTGATTTATTCCATGAAGTCTGCAGAAGAAAAGTGGGAGGAGAAAAAATCCAGTTATCACTGATACAGATTCTGATCCTCGTCAACCTCAAATGAGAAGCAGCTTGAAAGAGGGAAGTGCAAGCTGGGAAAATACCACAGTGGTCAAAAACACGAGTTAAATGTTGAGAACACATCTGATGGCGTCAAAATAAAAATGCTCACTGCAACAGATTCACATGGTTGTTCCATTAGAACAGACTTCACTGCTCTGTCCCATAGTCTGATACAGAGCAAGTGCATAGAAGTTGCCAGATGGTTCACAACTGGTCACATACAGGCTTTCCCCTGATGCTCAGGTTTTAAAGCCAATAGTTATATCATAGAATCCCAGACTGGTTTGGGTTGGAAGGGACCTTAAGGCTCATCCAGTTCCAACCCCTGCCACAGGCAGAAACACCTTCCACTAGAGCAGGGTGCTCCAAGCCCCTGTGTCCAACCTGGCCTTGAACACTGCCAGGGATGGGGCAGCCACAGCTTCTCTGGGCACCCTGTGCCAGCGCCTCAGCACCCTCACAGGGAAGAGCTTCTGCCTAAGAGCTCAGCTCAGTCTCCCCTCTGGCAGGTTAAAGCCATTCCCCTTGGCCTGTCTCTACAGGCCTTTGTAAATGCCCACCTCCAGGTTTCCTGTTGCCCTTTTTACATATTGTAAGACTGTTATAAAGTCTCCTCAGAGCCTTCTCCTCTGGAACCAACTCCCTGCAAAGGTGTGAACAACCCAAAGTGAAAAATACCACGAAGCTGGAGAGGAACAGGGACAGCAAAAATCTGGAGCTGACCAATTCCAGTCCTTTCTTTAGCACCAGCAATGCCCTGGAGCATGGAGAGGGACCCTCACCTGTGTGCACTGGCACGTGCATTCTGGCAAGAGCTGAAAACAATGCTGAACTGCTCACTGCAGAGCAGACAGATTTCCTGCTCTAAGCCAAGGCTTGGGTAAACACTGCCATTCCCCACCAACAGAGGCAACATTGGGGCCTTATTTTATTTAATTATTTAATTATTCTCTTTTCTTGCAGCAGACCACCAAGCAATTCTTAACTCAGCTTTAAATCCCCTGGGCAACCAGTGTTACCTTGTTTGTAGATCTAATTAAATTATATGGGCTGAACGCAATTTGTTCTGGGTTCTCTCAGCTTCCCCTTGCAATAAACTGTTGAATGCACACCTCTGTGTATGGGAAATGTAGCCCTTTAAGAGCTGAAGTTATTTAACAGCTCAGACTATTAGTTCACAGGCAGAAAAGCATTTTCTTTCCAGGTTTTGATTTTATTGGGTTGTCCTGCAGATACCTGAGCTCAGCCTTGCTACTGACTCACATACACACACACACAGGCTCAGATTTAAGCACCAGTTATCTCTAGGCTCATTGCACAGATGCTTCATGTTGCCTGGATAGAAAAGGCTGATACAAGGCTAAAATGAAGAGAAAATCCTAACCTGATACAATTGTGTGCATCTGCATACAGCAAACTGCTGGTGTGAGCACGATGGCTGTGTAGGGTGAAGATACAGGGAACATCTGCTCAAACCCACTGAGCACCTATTACTCACTGGCAGGCAGGAGAAACTCAGGTTTCTGCTCTGCCTATGTGGCTGCTGCTTAGGCCAGATCCATTCCAACAACAGCCAATGTAGCATAGGTCCAGCTGAGATGGCAAGGAGATTTCCGACATCAGCCTGACCTTGGGTGAGTCATTTGACCTCCTTGTGCCTCGGTCCATCTGGCTGGAAATTAGGTAGAAATCCATGAGCAGATGTTGTGTGTGAGCCAGGCATTCCAAAGTCAGCTATTTAGCAAGCAGCAAATACTACCTCATGCTGCTGGTGCTGGCAGAAGGCGCATTAAAGGGCTCATGCATTCACTGAAGGACCGCCTGAGCACCTTGCCCACCCTGACTCAAGCACCAAAAGGGCTCAACACCCTGTGGGAGGCAAAGCAGCATCACATCCCAGCACCAACTCCAAGTCCTAGGAGCTTTGCTGCTGCTTCAGGATCAAACCTTAAGAAAACAAGTAGCAAAGGGCCCCATTTATATGACAGCACCCTGCAGAACAGTGACATCCAAAGCACTGTGGATATCACACATTAGCTAATTTAAAGTGGATGCTGGAGGCAGTATCTTTGCCATTCCTCTCTCTGCAATCCGCAACAATATATTCTGAGCCAAGAGCATTCCCTAATTGCTGCTTTTCTAAGTGGACAATCATTAAACTACACTTTAATAGCACGAAATCAACCAAGCGATCACACAACAGAGCTCACAGACAACAAGGAATATTGCTACATGCAAGTGCTCAAGGAACATGTTCAATTTGCCTCTGCTGCCATCTGAGAGGCTTTCTGCAGCTCCATCACCGACTGATGGCTTCTGTGCCTCTTCCAAGGAACATACGTTACTGAGCAAATACTGCCTGGAAGTTTCGGCGTTGAACCTACACAAATATGAACACAAATGCGTGTCCTATTATAGATGCTTACATGCATATTTGCCATCAGAAAGAGCTGAGCATCATATGCACACACACACAGAGCAAACTTGAAAACCTTCTTGCAGGCATCTTGTGAATACCAAAAAATGTGGAAAGAAACAGGCAGCTCTGCTGCGATCCCCCATGGACCATCTGTTAGCGGAAATGTCAATCTGCCATGTTTACACAGGGTTTGATGACTCTGGGAACAGCCTGCTCAGCTCCGGCTGAAATTGGCTGCAATGAAGAACAAACTTGTTTTGTACCAGTTTGCAACTTTCAACAAACAGAACAAAACCATCAGCCACACAACATGGCCTGGATCCCACATGTTGTTCAAGCATGCGGTGTGTGAAAGGGGGGAAAAAAACCCTCTTGGGGCTCAGCCTCTAAGGTTGAGCAGCAATTAACTCTAGGTCTGGTTTTAGCGCAGACCTGCAGAAGGTCCTGTAAGCCCAAAAGCTTCTCTGCTTTTTAAAGCAGTACCTTTCGGTGCAATAAGTGATACTGTTATTCCTGCTCAAGAGGGGCTAGTGAATGGCTGAAGGAAGGAAAAGTTCTCTTGGATTTTACAACAGAATAACAAAGGCAATGACTGTCAGTCTGATTTCAATTTAAAGATGGAAAAATCCCCGTGCCAGTTCATTGCAAACACAAGAATGAAAACCAATAAAAACATCTTCCAATAGAAGGTGCTTCCATTACAGCTAAATCCTTATCAAAGCAAACAAGCCTTTTCATTTTAGCCTTTTGATAGTAACTCTGACTGGTAAAACTGTGACTCAATAACGTTACATTTCCAGTGACAAGTCATGATTTCATGCAAATACATGAGCTGAGAATGAACATGTAGGAAATGTTGATCTTGAAACCTTCCTTGGTTTATGAAGATTATTTAAACTAGCTTGAAACCCTTTGCAAAACAAGGCTGGGGACATTGCAGATGTGCCCAGCTTTTGCTGTCATAGCACAGAGAAAGGATTTTTTGCTGAATGGCAGAAAGCATCCGTGTTTGTTTTCCATGCAGAAAAACTTCAACACGAACATGACAAACAACCCGGGTAGATCCAAGTTCCCTGATGTATTACAGCTTTTGCTCTCCGAGACACAGGGATGCTTCGTGGGGGAGTCCCACAGGGAAGGAGTGGGGCAGCAAGCAAGGACAGTTCCAGCTCGCAAGAAGCACAACAGCAAACATTTCCAAGCCAAAACACTTGGGTTTGGCTTCATTCAATGAAAAGCTGAAACCCTCCATGGAAAGCAGATGCTTTTTAACATTCCCCCCACCCCCTAAATTGCTTGGCCCAAAAGCAGCAGTGACAGGGCTGTCTGGAGCACAGCCATTCTATCATCCTCAGCCCATCTGTCAGGGGGAACAGAGCTACAGCCCCACAGCCTGTGCGTTACAGTGTCATTTATAACACGGGTACCAGGGGCATTGGTCTGGGGGTCACTTGAAAGGCAAAGAGAGGGAAATCACTTGTCAGTGTATTTACAAATCTACGTGTGTGACCACTGGGAAGCACACGGAAAGGAAGGAAAAGGGATTGCTAAATGGCTGAGCATGCCCCTGCTCAGCCATCCCATGCCCACAGCTTGGCTGCAGTAGCACCCTGCTGTCCTGCAAGCAGGGGCAAGATGTCTCTGGTGGGCTGTCCAGCAGCATGAAGACTGTCCCACCTTCCCCTTCTACTGTCCTGCACCCCCAGCATTACCTGTAACGGCTCAAGAGGAATCACTGCCCTGTGTTTGAAGGAACTGGGATCTTGACTTGAAAACAACCAAGGGGACTTCTCAAAATCCCTGCCTGCAATTCCCTGCAGGAGTCAGTTCAAATCTCAGTGCTGTTAAAAGACTTTCTGCCCTTGGTCTCACTGCTCTTCAATCCCCACCCCTGCAAAGCAATATTCACTCACTTCTGACTGCTCATGGCACAGGGTCATGGCACAGGGTCAGTCCCTTCTTTAGGTCTGTACATCTCCTAACAACACAGAGCCTCCAATCTCCACTGGAACCTGGGGCTGCCACAAGAATAAAACCACTAAGAATAATTCATGAAATGCTAAGTAATGAGCCAGCATGTGAAAAGCTTGCAAGTACAGGAGCAGCTGTCAGTGCCACTGCTAATGGCAAGTGCCACCCAACCAACACAAAATGAGTTTCACGAATGTAACTTGAGGATGAAGAGTCAAGCAGGCAACTGGAGGTCACTCAGGCCTGGAGCTGCCAGCTCCTTGGCATCACAGCTATGCAAACCTGTGAAGCAGCAGCATCCAACCAAGAGTCTGTCCCAGCCTGAGCTCTGTCGTGACACGATGCAGTGTTAAATGAAAGGGATCCTGAGATATTTCTCACTCCCACACTCACAACTGCTCCTGACTGATTTATAGCTGTTGTGAGGACGGGGTATGTGAGCACCGGTCTGATACCCGCAGCGGTGCTCAGGGCTGGCTCAGGCGGCACTTCCAGCACAACTGGGCAGCGGAGAGAGCAGGGCCGCCTGCATGGGAGCACATCTCCCTCCAGTGCCCGCTCCCAGAACAACAGCCTGTTGCTCTCGGCCACTCGAGCTCTTCTTTACCTAAGAGGTCATCCCCACCGGTCAGCACGAGTGACAGCACTGCTTTCCAGATGGGTGCTCCTCGGTGATCCCTGCTTCCCCAGCCACATCTATCAAAAAAACGAGCTCTTCATTCTGTTGGCAAAAGCCCTCAGAGAATTTAACTCTCAGTGGCCTTTCCCTGTCCAATTTTGGGGGCACAGACTCCACAGCCAGAAATCATTTCACTCCCAAAGCTCTGATCTCTGAACTGGACAGTGCTGGACACGGCTGTCTCTGTGACACTGGGACTCCCAAGCTCTCAGGATAAGCATCCTGACCTTGGCACTGCCTTCTCCAGCCCCTGCTTTGCACACATGAAAACCCTGGTGTAAAACTTTGCGGACAGGACTGCTGCTTTAGGAGACAGATCTGGATGTGCTGCCTGCAGAAAGGCCTCCAAGGGAGGGAAATTCCCCCGACCCTGACCTGTTCTCAGGGTAAGTCACATCCCTGAAAACATTTGGTCTTTATTTAACAGCAAGAGCTGTAGGAAATTCCTCACACTCTTCGGCTTGGGTCCAGCCAGGCAGCTTCATTCCAGTGAAATCCATGGATGCGGTTTGGCTGCAGAGTGCCTCTCCTTCAGCTCAGTGCTGATCTGCTGCAGCACTTTGGGGTGGCCAAGAGTATGGGGCTTCAGCTCACAGGACCCCTAAAGCCAGCAGAAGATGTTGTGTTTCCAAAAGACCATCCCTGCGCCACCAGCAGGAGCCAGGCTTACCCAGGTATCCCGAACTCACCTTCCACCCAGTGACACACACAAGCGCATCCTGGAAGCAACCATGAAATCCCATGTGCTCACAATGCAGTTGTCTTACTGAACCTCCTAATTACCTTACATGCTCTCCCTGGGCTACAGAGAGAGACATAAACAGATTAACTAAATTAGGCCAATTAAAGGTTCCCTAATGGAATGAAATGTTTCAGGCAAGCTGGAGAGGGGAAATGGGCAGGCAGGAATGAAAGACAACGCAATGTCAGGCAAACCACACAGGGCAGGGAAAGACTGCTTCAAAAAATCAGGTTCACAAATAAAACACAGTTTCATCTCCTGCACATCTTCATGGGTATTCCAGTAAATATGATATTTATGGACAAAGCTCCTTCCACTCTAATTTAAAGAGCGTCCTGGAAGGCAGAGCATCTACTGCAGACATCACACAGGAACAGCGCAGCTTTCTGCAGCATTAAGCTCGGTAGCTGCTTCTCTGGGAATGAGGGGTCACTGTCCAAGGAGATGACAAGGGATGGGAGATGGCACTGGGATCCCCAGCTTAAATATGACAGCCAAGGCTGAGCCAGTTTGACAGAGAGGGAAATGCCCAGCACCAGCCTGTGGCCAAGACTCTGCAGAGCCAGGGCAGGATCAGACCTGGCTTCCCAGCAGTGACGCACCAAACAAAGGCTTTTGCCTAGGGTGGGAGCCCAGTCACCACACACTTGGGTCCTTACCTTCCTCTTTCCATGAATGATGTCCTCAGGGAGGCTCGTGTGGATGAGGCTGTGCACTTCTGTCAGTTCTGTGACGTCCCCCAGGGCCATGGGTGCATCCTCTGGGAGTGGGGACATGAGGGACTCCAGCTCATGTGAATCCAAGGTGGCACTGGGAGCTGCCACCCCTTGCCTGCTCCGGTGGTAGTAAGTGTGGTTGCCAGCTGCCTGGGAATCCAGGCCTGGAAGGGCTTCCCTGAGGGAAAACAAACAAGAGCTGACATCTCACATGCACATTGCTTTCCTCTGTCCCAAACAGCCCAAGCCTCCTTAAATCAGCCTGTCAGTCACTGGGAAGTCTTTCATCATTTTCCCAACTGGAAGTTAATAAACCCTTTCCAAACATCCTTAGAGTTGTCCAACCTCAGAAGCAAAACACTGCCCTCAGTAACAGACACAGGTAATAACCCAGCAAACAGTATTTTTTCCTTTTCTTTTCTCTGAAAGAAAAGCCCAATGAAACCTCAAAGCTATGAGTGTAACAATGAACTACTGAGAAAAGTCATCAGTCAAACCAGTGAAAACACTGTACTAACTATGCTCCTTAGCCAGCTGCACTTCCAGCACTCAATCTTTGTATTAACTGATGTCAGACACCGCATCCCAAACAGCCCAGCTGAGCACGGGGAAGGAGCTCATGCTGTATTTTGTGTTCTTCCACATCAGCCTCCTTCACCTCCTGCAAAGGTGAGGTGGCACCTACCTCTGCTTGCTGTTGCGGAAGCTGGCACACATGCAGAACAGGATGCAGAGCAGCCCCAGACAGACTCCCACAATGATTCCTGTGACAGAGTGGATATCCAGAATATCTAGCAGAGGAAGGATAGAAACATCATTTCAGCTGCTAGCAGGAAGAAGGTGCAAAGTGGTTTATGTTCACAGAAGCACCAGCTTCACTAAAACCAATACGTGATGCCTCTATACTCATAAAGGAAGAATATTACTTGGCAGTGACAATTTAGAGCATCTCAAAGCAAACTGGTATCTCTGCACATTCATTAACTTCACGCTACACAGCCCAACAGAAAGGCAGCAAGATGCAGGTTACATGTGCCCTTCCCACAGGAGCTGGCATGGGGAAGAGGGAGGGAGTTTGGCTGTGGAATGGATTCTGGAGCTGCACATCCAAGGACCCTGCTGTGACCCTCTGCCCTGGCCCTACACATGGTTGTATTTTGCACCCTGTGTAGTGACATCAGCTTGGCAAACAGAAATGCCACTGCTGACAAATTGTGGTCTTCAACACAACTTACACAGGACAAAGGGGAAATTCGTACCAGACAGCTTCTCCCGGAGGGTGTGCACATCCTTAACGTTTGAATAGGGACCAGATCCCACGACTGTCTTTGCTCCCATCTTGAAGAAGTATCTGGTATCACTTTCCAGGCCATGCACTTCAGTGCTGAAGATATTTCCTGAGTAAAAGCAAGGCAAACAAGGTTTAAAATGTGCAGTTTCAAGAGTATTCAGAGGCTAGAGCAAAGCATCAGTGGAACTCTCCTGGGCCCTCAGAAGTGAGGGATTTTGTGTCATGAGCTCTAAGGGGTAATTCATACACCTCTTCAGTATTAACAAACTTGCTGCTTAAAGAGCTGACAATACAGACTGCACGTGGTGCTGCTGGCATACGTTCTCCTAGGAATTACTGCCTGTACCTACAGGAACTTTGCTAGGTAATAATGGCTATTCCATCTTTAGACATGTATGATTTCACGTTTCTCGGTGTTTGTGCTCCTGGACTCTCCCGTATGACCAGGAGCAGGGCCTACCACATACTCCAAGACCTGGTGGGGTGGTATGGTACCTCCGGGAGGCTCACCTTCTCGCGTCAGCAAGGTCCACATGTCATCTGGCTGCGTGTTGTTGGCGTTATAGAGGATGAGGTACTCCACAATGATGCCATTGGGCTCAACAGGGGGGCACCAGTGCACCTGCACAGCATAGGGGTTGAGCGGGTGCAGCCGCAGGTCAGATGGAGGAGTCGAGGGACCTGGCAGAGACAAGACCCAGTGTGAACAGCAGAAAACAGGCAAGCATTCAACTAGCAGGGCATGGCAACTGCTCTGTGTCTTCTCTCAGTGGTTCCACAGCCATGTTTGCAAGCAGGGTATGATGGCAACCTGCGTGACTGGACACCTCACCCAGAAAAGCTATGGAGAGTGCAGAGAGAAGGCTGCTTGAGCCCAGTACAGTGCAGGAGTTAGGCATCATGGCCAAGCAGCCAAGGAAAACATGACAGTGCTGATGAAGACACACAGCTCACTTTGAGGCTGTGCAACATTGCTTGTCTTTGAGAGATATTCCCAGCACATCCTTGCTCCTTGTTGTTTCCTTCTCCATCTTTCCAAAAGCCCTGCTTGCACTGCACCTAGTCCCACCTAAAAGCAGGACACACACCATCTCCAAAGGCCATTGCTGCTGCTCTGTGAAGCTGAATACCAGAGACGCTGTCATAGAGTAAGGAGGTAACCTACTGCAGACCCAGGGGTCATCTCTCTGCCTCCCAGCCTTCACCAACCCTGAAACTAAGAGGTGGACGTCCTATAGGAACACAAGGCTGGGCAAGGCACCCTTGTTCTGCCAGTGACACTCAGCACTGGGGAGGACGAAGCTCTTAAGCAATGCACTATCAGCCCTCTGAACACAGAGACAAATCCACAGTAACAGCAATTGCTGCCCCAATTCCCTTTACATGCTCCTCTGTTTAAAAAGCAGCACTCCTTTAATGGGCTTGGGAAATGCTTTGAGGTTCACAGCATTGCACATTACGAGGGACCTGAGAGAGATTCAAGGAAACCCAGGAGAAATCAGGATTCAGTTCCCATGAACACTCACGGTCAGGCAAGGTGAACCGCTCCACCACGCTGCTGAAGGGCCCATCGATGCCAACACCATTGGACTGCACAGCAAACTCATACCTGGTGTAGGGCTTCAGCCCACTGATGAGAATGTCCTCATCCGAGCTGCCAAGAGGACACATTCACAAGGCCATGAACATTACATGGTTCTCCCACCTACTGTCACCTTGATACTTTACCAGGAACACTACAAGATTACCCTAACTCTTACAATGCTGATTTTTCACCTAAAACTCCTGCTGTCATGTGTATACAAGAACACTCAGCTGTTACCTACACAGCAAAGTAGGTTCCCAGCCTCCAGGATCATTTCTGATGTACTTGCGAAGAAAAGCTTGAAAACACAGCCTGGTTATAGGCTAAACACTTGCACAGGAGTCCAAACTTAAAATACACCCCCAAACTACTTAAACTCTAGCAATTGCTAAATCCAACTTGTGAGGACCATCTCACATGAATGCTAGAGACTGGCCACAATTACACCTGGCCATGTTATTAACAGGGAACAAGCATGTAAGGTCAAAGAGCAGAAAACATGCAGAGACAAGCCACTAAATGATCCCTTGGTGTTCAAGTCACAGACAAGACATAGTGCCACACTTCAGCAGCCCTGAATGTATCTGTGACTAAGGCAGATGTTTCCAGCAGGTGAAACACCCAGGGTTTTGCTCAGTACTTGAACTTCCATGCAGGTTCCTCCTACCCTACATTTATTCCTGACATGAGCAGTACGTGGCAGATGAACCCTGCACATTACTCTTTACCTTGTGTAGTAGGTAACAAGAGAGGCATTTTTCAGGCCCCAGGGGCTGAAGCGCACGGTGTAATTGACAATTTTGACTGTTGTGAAGTCAGGTTTCTTCCACCTGAGCCATATGGAGGTTGAGCTGTTGGACTCTGCATAGACTTGGACTGGAGGCAATGGAGGACCCTTCTGCACAGGGGGATCTGTGATGCAACACAAAAAGAGCAAAGATATATGGTGACATACATGATAGTAAGGCAAGGGACAACCACCATGGACACAGGCCATCCACACCCAGTATAAGAACAACCTCAATGAGAAGGAAGGTATTATGTTCCTTTCTCTCCTTCCCAAGGTAATTCCTCCAAAGCAATCTGCAATGATTGTCAAAGGAAGTTCCCTTATATCGGGATCTTACCCATTTTGGTACTGTCCTTCTTGAAGGCCATCTTCTTGTAACTAATACCTCTACCCTTCCTTTGAAGCCACATGCTAAGCAGACAGACAACAAATGAAGGACGTTCCTCACCTACTGCTGCTGCAGGTGCCTTTTCTGTTTTGCCCTTCCAAACCGCTGCATAACCATCTTCGTGCTTATTGAATGCCACCAGCTTCACTTCATAGAGTCTGCCAGGAGCTGGAAAAAGTCAATCAGGGTTTGGCTGGGGTTATTTTGGTTACCAACCCTCCCAGTTAGACAAGTTTGCTTTGATCTGACTGGCTTTTCTCACCATCCACAACAGTAGCTTGAACAGAGCTGCATTTGGCAAAATATAGCAGGAGTCCTCCTTCTACTTACAGGCTTTCACATTCAAATGCCATCTCACAACTGGTGCAGGAATCATCACGGCTACTCTCTAGTTCTCACCTTTTACATAAACTATCAGCAGCAAATGGCCTTGCCCCAGCCACCGAGGGTTAACCAGTGTCCTGGCCTGCAGCACATCATCTCTGCATCTCCTGAACTTTCTCCCTTGCAAGCTACTAATGAAACCTATGCACAGTGACTCCTCTCTCCCCCATAGAAGTGGATGCACTGCACTGATTATTCGTAAGGAGTGAGGACATCCTCCCCCCTCCAAAATGCACCTCCTATTTCTCAAGCCCTTTCTGATGTATTCTTCCTGCCAGCGAGTCCCCACACGCCCTGTTAAGTCACTGGCAGCTTTTGTTGGTGACTACTTGGCCTCCACAGCAGTTTCTTGATTGAGAAAACCCACATCGGAAACCTGAAGGTGCTCATTACACTTCCCATCAGCCATGCACTCTGTGGGGAACCTCACACTGAGCAGCAGGACAGGGTCCTCTGTGTCCAAGCAGTGCTGCCCTTGTCCAAAATTCATTTATCTCTTTCCTCTGGCCTTTCATCTGCTCAAACACTCCTCTGCTCTGTTAAGTAACATCTGAGAGAGTTTTAAAGGAGATGTTTACTCAAGGAAACAACTTGGGATACACAAAGTTCTCCAATAAGACACTTGCCAACTTCTCCCTTCAGCAGCCAGCCCATTCAGAAGCTCAGTAAGACCAGTCCAGGCTGTCCCTGACTGCAGTGCACTGATGAAGTTGGTTCATTTGGGATGTGCCTGTTCACTCCCTGCCCTGATAGATCACTGCTCTCTTTGCCAGACAATGTAAGCAGAGTAAAACCCTCCTTATTGATGCCAATTTTATTATGACTGTGCTGATTACGCTCCCAGAGGCTAATGGTACCAATTACCAAAGGCTCCACAACACACAGGCACACTCAGAATACAAAAACAGCTCAGCCACATTTTTCTCCCCAAAAGAATCCCAAAAGCAAACAGAGCTTTGTCTGCCCCAAGGCTCCTGATCTGCATTTTCACACTCTCCAGCCACAGGAAAACATGTCAAACCCACACAAGGGAGGTTATTCCAAAGGGCATTCTATGTCCAAATGGCTGGGACCATAGGCTTGGTGGAATAAAGGACCCCACAGCCTGTCCCTCGTCAACACATGCACTCTGCCTCCTGCCTGAGGATTTGGCTGGGACATGAGCTCATGGATGATGTGATCCAAAATGATGAGGAAGAGCTCACAGATGTGATGCAGCTGTGGGCAGCTCCTATTGGAGAAGTGAAGGGAAGGACATGCTCTCCATCTCCATCCCCAGGTAGGATCAATACAGCAGCCACTTACATGTGAAAGCCAGGGGACCTCTACTACAACATCAAGCAATTCACTTTCTGAAAATAGGAGTATTTTAGATTTCTCAGTCAGAGCCTTGGCTTCAAGTTTTATACACAGCCCCAGATGTTCAGGCTCTTAAAACATGCAGACATAAAGCTCTATCAAGCTGTCAAGAAGCTAGTAGGCATCATGAAAACAGATGTATTTCAATGCATTCCATCATACATTTAATATAAGCAAAATAATCTAGTCCAGATCATTTCAAATCACTGATCTGGATGACTGCATAATATATCAAATATGCTAAATATCTTGCTTCATTCAGTTTTTCAAGGTGTTCATATTGGCTAGATGCCATAGGCCATACTTCCCTCTAAGTGGGAAAATACCCTGATCTCCAGGGAATCATTCCCAGAGGAATGCAACTTCCTCCATGGGAATGTGGAAGAGAGGATCAGATCCTTACTGTTTATTTTTCACGTAAATCATGGACCTGGTAGTTGCACACCTTTATGAAGATGAACTGTTAGAACATGGAAATCAATGTGAATTTCTCAGGGAAAAGTCCCCCTGGTGATTCAGGACAGCTCTTTTTGGTTTTGTGGGCTCATGAAACTGATGTATTTCTATGTGCCTCTGAACAGCTGCCCTCCTCTCTCACAGGATTTCAGCTCATACCTCTCAGACAAGATACAAGGCATGTTGTTAGTGACAACACTCTAAGGAGACATGGTTTGTCCAGAGGTTTGCATGAGCATGAAGAAAAATCTTCTCTTATTTCAGCTTATGTGGAGAGAGCAGAGTCATTACCAAAGACAAAATCAAGAAGCCAGATGTTGGGATCAAGGCAAAAGATGAGGTTGGCTGTGGGATAGAGGAGAGGTGATGGACAAAACTGGCACAGTTTCAGTAGCAGGATCAGCCAGTGCAAGAAGACAGAACAAGAATCTTGCACAAGACCAGCACAAGGAACTTAAACACAGCCTAACAGTACAAGAAACTTGGGGTGGGAAACATGGGCATGGCTCTGTGTTGGTGTGACAGTTATGCTGTCACTGTGAATAAAGCATAACTGTACTTAGGAAGATGTGCCCAAAGCTGCTTTCTACACACCCGTCCACCTCCGTCTGAAGTTGGACCTTGTTTGCACTGCCACAGTATGCAACCATGCCTTGCATCCCCAGTGCTAACCCTGGGATTTCCTGACATGATTTCTAACACTGGAACAGGCTTCCTAGAGAGGTGTTCAATGCCTCAAGCCTGTTAGTGCTTAAGAGGCATTTGGACAATGCCCTTAAAAACTTGCTTTAGTTTCTGGTCAGCCCTGCAGTGATGAGGGAGTTGGACTCCTCATCATCATCATCCTCATCATCCCTGAGCTGGGAAATCCCCAGGCTGATTCCCCATCAGCCAGTGTTCAGTAGCACAGATCATACTACGGCTGCCAACCTCTCCTGAGCCTGCTACCCACTCTGCCTACAAGATCCCTGTACCTGTACAGGGTAGCTGCCCAACTAAACCCATCTAAATCTCAACCATTCCTCCTCCTCATCACATGTGCAGACCCCTGCCTTTCTCAGCACAGCCAGATTCCTGACCTCTTCCTTTACTGTACACATGCAAGAGCACATCATTCAACAGTACAAGGGGAAGAAAAGAGAACATCCACGGCTCAAAGAAACCTGAAACTCTCTTCCTGACACAATGATAGCTGATCCACAACCACCACAATCATAAGGAAGCCATTAGGGCTTGACGGATGCCCAAATTTAAGGAAGTAATTACAGAAGAACAAGCAGCCTTCTCAGCATCATCGTGCCAGAGCATTTGGAATCAATTCAGCCCATTCCTGAGTGCCTCTGCTATCTGACTTGCCTGTGGTTAGAGCAGCATGATGATGTTCACATGTGGTTTCCTCAGCGCAGTAATTATAGACCTAAACTCTTCAGAGAAACTCATAACTGTTAACACTCTCTCACTGGCAGGATGGCTGCAGCATAGCTGGAAATCTCCTTAGTGATGACACAAACTATCTTTCCAGGTGCTGCAGCCTGACCTTTACACCATGTATAATATACATGCTGGATGTACAAGATGAACCAGCACGAGAAACACCAGCCCTGCAGTCTCACTGGGCACTAACACGGATGAAGCATGAAGTGAATGATGGAAGGACTCTAAGAAGTAGAACCCTGTTTCAAGTATCTGCCATGACTCACCTCACTCTCCATCCTGTATCCATGAGCAAATCAACTAATTAGTATGATCAGACATCAGAAATATTAACTCCTTATGGGAAGTGCCAAGTGCAGTTAGCCAGGCAGGCAGATCTGACTGTGGTGCACTCTTGTTCTCCAGCCACAAACACTCACTATTCTGTCCCTTTTCTTTTAGGGGGAGGTGGAGGA
Organism: Agapornis roseicollis; assembly: GCA_002631895.1. Classification (NCBI taxonomy): domain Eukaryota; kingdom Metazoa; phylum Chordata; class Aves; order Psittaciformes; family Psittacidae; genus Agapornis; species Agapornis roseicollis. Next base: position 64,651 of record NDXB01013860.1, read on the forward strand.
GAATACTGATCCCAAATTAGTATGCTGTGAATTAACCCATCTCTGCAGGTTTCAAATAGCAATCAATTATGGAGCTTCTTCAGAATACAGAGAGAAGGAGAGATCATTGTCCTGACTGGAGATTTTAATCTAGGCACTCTTTATGGTGACACAATAAAAACACCAATTGATTCAGATCCATTTATTAGTGTATACTAAGTGTATTAGTAGCCCTTGGTTAAAAATACAACCCCTGCTACACTGGCATCAGAAATGTCTGTGTTTTAAACTCTACTCAGAGCAAGTCCCAAACACCCCACACCAGAAATGATTCTGGGGGCTCTTAAAACAGCTCACATGGTCCTGGTCCTTATCTATTAGCAGCCAAGCAGACAACTCTTGGAAGCATCCCAAAGGACTGCTATTAAGTGCAAGACACAGACCCTGGGTTTCCACACCAACTACTAAGAGATGGAAGCAGCTAACCTAGGCGAGTCAGCTCGTACTGCTTCACTTTCTTCTTTAGCCTTATGGGTCCTACATCCCAGATCTCATCCTCAGCACCATCCAGAGGGTTTTCATCACTGGTCTCCTCTGGGCCCACTTCTCGGTAGTAGAGCTTGTAGCCAGATATCTGGGCATGGTTGGCTGGGGGCTGCCACGTTATCAGCAGAGACTCCACCTTGGCTCGGACTTTCAATTCTGTTGGGGCAAATGGAACTAGAAGAAGAACAAGACAAGAGAAAAATGTTCAGCCACTTGTCTCCATTTCCCTGCTCTACCGAATCCTTCCTGGCCTTGGTGGTGAGGGAGTAGTGTGAGGAAGGGCTGAATGTGAACTGGATTGCTTCCACTGCCTGAAGAGTGGTAAAGTTATGCTCTCCTGTTGACTTTACCAGCTGGGTGATGCAGGAAAGAACAATGTCACAAAGCCGCTATGGGAATTTCTCAATGTATTCTGAGATGCCACTGTCTTTAACACTACTGGAGCCTGCCTTGGGCTCAGCTCTGCTTGGCAGAATTGTCCATCCACTCCCAAGTGTTAAAACATTGGGGTCTAGGAGCTGTATTTCTTTCTTCTTAAGAATTTTCACAGCTGTACATGAAGGCAGGAAAGACCCTCTACCCATGCAAGCAGCAAGACATACAGAGGTTGCTGAACAGAAAGATAAAGGTCAGTGCTTTGTTCTAACCAATACCAGCAGCTGTAATTCCCTAATGAAAGCAAGTATCTCTGATTATGCCTCAAGTTCCCTAGTGTCCTGCACACCCTGCCCCAAATCCCAGGCATTACCCAGCCTCCTACCATGTGTCTGGTTGTCTCTGTCAGGAGTCCGGTGCTGGGTCCACTCGGAAGGGGCCCCGTAGCCCACGCTGGTGCTGGCTGCAATGCGCACTTTGTAGACTTTGTTGGGATGCAGCGAGTAGAGGGTGATTTGTGTCTCATTTCCACCCACTTCAATGGAGGTTACCTGATCTGCTGGAACCAATGGGACACCACTGAAAACAGTTTTCCCACTCAAAGTGAAATTCAGTTTAGAAGAAGCCACAAAGCCCAGCTCCCCCTACATGACCTGCGCGCCTTGGGCTGGCTTTGCCTTGTGCAATCTCATGCCACCAGGGAAAACTAGAGCTGAATACTGGGCAGAGCTGATATCCGGACTGACAACTCTCTTCATCCCATTCAAATCTACACGTTGCCTTCAGCATCACGGCGCCTGCCTGGACGGGAGCTGTCAGAAACCTTGCTGCTGCTGATGTGATGGCAGAACATGTGCTTGCCAATCGTAGCTGACTCCAGTGTTTCTCACTGCTGTATTAAAATCCTCACCTTAATCTGAACCAGAACTGTCCAGCAATCTTGCTCTCTGCAGAATTCACACCTCCACTCAGGCCAGGCTGAGGTTTTGCATCTCCCTCTTCAGCCCACCCAAGTTCATAAGGGAGGTAACAGGAAATTTAACCTGAGAATGGCTTGGGATTTTCACTGTAACAACTCATGGGTCTTGCTGAAGATTCATACTGCATGGCTGCTGAATGCAAAGGTCTTGCTTTGCAGCTTCACCTGCTGTAAAGTCAGCTGGGAGCACTGTTCCTGCTATGCAACAGCATATTGCTGAGTGTGAGCCCTGCATTGCAAACATTTCCAAGGTTTTACGATGCCACAGAGCCACATGCAGGCTCAGAGTGAAAATCAAAGAGCCAGGAGTCACAGCACAGACTACTAATCCTGACCAAACCCATGGGAGCATGTCCAGCACTTCATCACATTCCCTACCCTTCCCTTGGTAAGAATCATGACCCTGGGAAGTGAGAAGCTGCAGGGCTTTGACGAGTTTAAGAGCAAGTACCCAGAAGGATTTGCAAAGCCCACCCTCATGGAATTGGAACAGCCACATCCAGCACAGGTAAATGTTACAATCCCTGCTGAAGGCTTCTTAGAGTGTCTGACAGTATAAATGAACCCAAATAAAACTCAACAACAGAACAACACAGCCTGGCCAGGATACTTGCTTTTTTCTCTACAAGGATCACTTTGATTAGCCTCCATTTTAAAGGAATAAAATGCATTTAACCCTTCTTCCTCAACCAGCACATAGCTCTTCTCCCAAAACACACAGTGCACATGGCACCAAAGGCTTAGACATTCATGGGGCAGCACAAACACTCAAGCCCCAGACCATTCCCCTGGGAACACAGGCTCCTCCATGATCACAGAAGGCACCTCAAAGTAGGCTGAAGCAGCACAGCACCAGCACTGCTGTGACCATCACCAGCAGAGCAAGGCTAAGAGAGGGCTGTTCTCCTCCCTTGGGTAAGAAGGGGTCCCTCTGTCCCTCCTCCCTTCAAATGTTAACACTGCTGCAGCAGAATACACAACCCCCTGAACAGTGCTTTCCTCACCTTCTTTGAGGGTGCAGTAGTCAATCTTGTACTTTATTATCTTGCCATTACTCAGCTCTGGAGGGGGAGGCAGCCATGTCACACGGATGTCACCAGGAGTCATGCTTGACAGGGACAGCTGAGGGGCAGCACTAGGAACTGGGTAGAAACAAGGAGAAGTCAGCAAAGACCAGGACAACGCACCTCTGTCACCTGTTGGAGTTGGCTGGAGGCCACTACCTGGTCCTGGCCCTGCCACAGCCACTGGTGACATGCTCTCTGGCCCAAGGGGAACCAACACCCCACAGCTCTTCAACAGCTCAGAGCATCAGTGTGGTGTCTGGGGAGGAGAGATGGTGGGCTGCTCAGCTCCAACAGGCTGATCACTGCTCCCTAGGGATCCCATGTGTACTGCAAACTGGGCAGGCTAGCACAGACCAGCTAATGAGCCTATGGAGCATGAAGGAGACACTAAAGGAAATGGCTCAGAGACCCAGACTTCAGCCTGGGAACCCCCATTCCCTCAAGAATCACAGCTCTGCAAGCTGCAAGCAGTTTTCACACTTTCAACTCAGCTTTTGAGGCTTCAGACACATACATGTGGAACCATGCAGTTCACTGTGTCAAGAGTATTAAAACTACATAATTGACCCTGCAGCATAGCAGGGGCTTGCATGAGGTCTGCCAAAATCCTCACTTCTTGCCTCTGTCCTGCAGCCTGTTGAAAGCTGTAGATGTCCACCCCTGCAGGGCTGCTGTCCTTCTGGCACTCTGCCCTTACTGCTTCCAAAATGCTACATGATAAGTGGTAAAATCAACACAAACTACTGGCTCTTAAGGGACGCAACCTCCAGGCTGCTCCCACCCCTACAAATTGCAGTAGATGTCTTTCTCCCACACTGAAATCAAGTCTGGCCCAGAGTCAAGTTTGGAGCAATACTGCATTAGCTAGATGAAAGCCCAGAGGAGCTGACTGCAGTTCCTGAAGGATTCTCATGGGCCATACTGTCAGCTAGGTCATTTTCATGCTCTTCATCACCCAAGCTAATGATCATACCAGAGTGCTTTGCTTTTGTGTGGTTTGGTTTGTTGTTTGGGGTTATTTTTAAAGGGCTTCTGACAAGTAGGAGCAGCAGGCAAGTTTAGGTTTCTAGGAGCTGATACTATTCTCCATAGCGTATCCAATGCTCACCATGAAACAGGCCAAGACCATTTTTTAGGCACCAGTACGCACCATCCTCCAGGGTCTGAACAATGATGGAAGAGGATGTCCGGCTGGCTCCGAGCTGAGAATATGCAACCACGTAGAAGACATAGTTGGTATTTGGTTCTAGGTCCTTGACTTGCAGCTCAGTGGTATCATTATTGACAGCAAACTGGTATTCCACATTATCTGTTCCTAGAGCAAAGGAAACACTGATCAGCAGGTCAGTGAGCTGCCAAGACACTCCTTGAAACAGCACTTAACTCACAAGGTCCATAGTGTAAATCCACCTTAAAAATTACTCCAGTTCCCCCAGTAACTGCACAAACCCCATTTCTTATGTGAATTCTTCAGGCAGAAGCATTCAATGCTTCAGTGGCTGCACCTCCTTTTTGACTCAAGTTCTTTAATCCATGCTAAGGCACCTGATGTTACTAGCTTCATTTTCAGAGGAGCTCTGGCAACAGTTCAGCAAGAGTATTGGCTTGCTGGCTGCTTGCGAAGACAGACCCCAAGAGACCACACTTCAGATTCTGGGTGTGAGTAATTTAGTGTTTACCCCTGTGCACAATGTAGCTATTTAGTATCTCCATTAACAATCACACCCTTTGCATATAAAATCAATGTGTTGGAGGAAAGAGTAAACAATAGAAGCTTCCAGAAGTGCCTCGTCTCACTAGAATGCAGCCAACTCAGCTACATGGACATGCTGTTGCTGGTCAACAGGTTAATATATGTTGGCTAATCCAGAGGCACTGTCATGGATTGACACTGACTCCAAGAGAAAATGCCTTTATCTGCAATGGAAAGGGCTAAACTAACTGGAATTGCCTCACACTTGTCACTAGCTGGGAAAGAAAGTCACCCTGTGCCTTACGCCTTGTACCTGCCACGTAGCTGTGCTGCAGAGGCAGATGACACCTACCCACAGCTCGCTGGTAATGCAAGGAGAAGCCGATGATCTGCTCGCTGTTGTACTCTGGCCGCTCCCAGGACACAAGGACTGTGGTGCTGGAGAGGGACACGGCTGACACTTTCTTGGGAGCGCTGGGCAAGCCCTCCCGCACGATCACTGAGAGCTTGGCAATGGCACAAGCCATGCCCAGGCTGTTCTCAGCCACGCACTGGTAGTAGCCGGCATCCTCCAGCCCGATCTGATTGATGACAAGGCTCCCGCTGCTCTGCACCTTCACCCGCCCATTGGACAGGATGGTCTTCCCATTCTTCAGCCACTGGATGGTTGGGGCTGGCTCCCCCTCTGCCTTGCACACAAACCGGGCTGTGCTGGCACGGGTGCGTGAGATGGTTTCAGGAGCCTGGGAGATGCTGGGTGTAGCTGGGAGGAGAGAGGACAAATTAAGGCAGGAAGGAGGAGGAAAAGACAGCGAAGCAAATCCCTTCTCCTCCCCACTCTGTGCTATGTTTTATTCAGTAGCAGCTTTGCTTACAAGATAGGATTTGCCATGCAGACTCTAGAGGCTTAATTTAGACTCTGTCCAAAAGGAAAAATAAATTGTCTATCAATCATGTGCTGTGTTCCCTGATCCTAGGCTGCTCTCCCTGCTGGCTTCCACGATACTGAAAGTTAATTGCTGATACAGATTTCCATGAGGGAACCCTGAAGAACAAGAATAAGGCATAAAACGGTTCAGTAAATACAAGGAACTAAACCCTAAATTAAAGAGGAAACACTCCCACCGAGAGCTAACTCAACCCAGGGCCTCCTGACTCTAACCTGGCTCCCATCTTACCCAGCACAGGCCACAGTCACAACTTCTTGGGGGTCTCCTGGATGTTGGTCCATGCAATCTACAGCTACCTGGTCAGGGTTTCCACCTGGAGCATTTACCCTGCTCTCTACTCACCAAGGACCCGGAGCTCAGCTGCGGCTGTGACAAACTGCCTAGTCTGGGGTTTGTTAGCACGACAGACGTACACCCCGGAGTGATGGGGCTGGCTGGAAGGGATGAGGAGGTTTGTCCGGCCCAGCACAATCACATCCGTGGAAACAGGCTTTCCATCTGCAGGAAGAAACATGCACAAATGTGGGAGGCAGCCCCAGCGAGGCCCCCCTTTACGAGGGCTTGTGAAGAGCCAGGATCACAGCTGGGGAGTGGAGAGACCCCCAGATCCCAAACCCCAGCCCAGAGGAGGATTTCTGCTGGGACACTCCTCAGTGTTTGATCAAGCGTCAGCCAGCCCAAGCCAACACTGGCCCAAGGTTCGGTTTAGTCTGTAACAACCACTTGTTCTGTTTTGGATCAAAACAGTCTCTGATACATAGGGTGTGCCTGCAATGAAAAACCCTAGGAATAGCACATTCAAGGAAAAGCGGTACTAACACACATCTTGGAAAAGCTCCTGGATCTGCCTGATGATCCCTGTGCACGTTAATGCAGATGTCAGCAAGAGCACTGAATCACTAACAGAGGAGGTTCTTCCCTCCTCTGGGTCCCAGACATGATCTGAAATTTACTGAGCTTCCCAATTCATTCTTTGCCCCCAGCTTGGCTCCCAATCTGCAGGGTATCAGGAAGACACCTGGTTCTCCTTGGGACTCTGGTGCTTGGGCCATGAGCTGCTGTCTTCCCATTTCCCTGGCCAGATGCTCAGCACTGCTGAGTAGGGAAGGAGGAAAGGCTTGCTCTGTCTTCCTGACCAGAACATGAGCCATCCTTTTACAACTTCCAATAGCGCTGGGCTCCTCAGCATGTCACAGGCTGGTGCTGGGCACTGCTTATTCTCAGCACTGGATGGGGAGGTCAGGTACCCATGGCCAGCTCTGGCACATCCAGCCAGTTTGCACAGAGCTGTGTAACACCAGACCTTGTCCCTCTCCACCTGCAGCAGTATGGATGTCTTTCAGACAGCAAAACCTCACACTGGCTTGCCTTTACCTCTCAAGAGATTCAGCTGAGCCTGTATCCAGACAGAAGCAAGCTCTCCACTTTCACTGTGAGCAGCTGCGCCTACTTAGTGCCATCAGTGGAGAATGCAGCTGAGATCAGATCCTCTGCCCCCTCCATCCACAGTTTGGGGGTATTTAGATGGCTTCACAGTTCAGTGGCTGCATGCTTAGAGGAGGGGAAAATCTGTGCACCCCTTTTGCACTGGAGCAGTTTGAAAGCCTGACTCCAGATGGTAGCAATTAGCTGGCACCACCACGGCTGGCAAGAGCCAAACTGGCAACCTGGAGGTACAATCCTCAGTGTTACCTACGTGACTAATCGCCCAGTAACCCAGCCTGCTCCTTAATGAAGCCTTGGAAAGAAACATGCTTGTATAACACAGAACTGCTAACACTGTTAATCCATCTTTTCTAATTGAAGAGTCCACACTGGGAAGCACAGGGGAGACCAAGCAACCACTTTAAAACAAAGCATGCAAGGAACTCTTTCATCAACATTTCCTCCTCTTTTTCCTCCCCATTCAAAAACTTTCATAGTGATAATTAATAATATCTACTCTACTACAGGCATCAGCAGCTCTCAGCAAAGCAATGATTAAGTGATCTAGCATGTATCTGGAACAGTGAAGTGCACAGGATAAACCAGAAACATTTCTGCCAGAACATTTAATCCAAAGCTGTATCCTCTGAGGTATTTTTGGTCCTTTTTTCGTGGGGAAGAGGAAATATTTATATACACTAAAATCCTTGCCTGTGGACAAGTCTGGGCTGAAGACCAACCACAATAAACAGTTACAGGGGAGAGGAGTCTTAAATAGTGACCTGGATTTATGGAAATGACTGAGAGACTTTTATGGGGAAGAATCATCTCCTGCTCAATCCTTCCATTACCAATGAGACCACAGTAAGGTTGTGAATAAAAACCTTTCAGCAGTATGCCCAGCCACTGCAAGGATTAAAATCTTACCATGTTTTATAATCCTGCAAGATCATACAAGTTATTTCACTCATGCAAAGATGTATCCACAGAATCCTCACTAACCTCTGAGTTCCCGCAGGAGTAGCACAGACCTGACCCCATCTCATGACCTTCACTGCTCAAGCTCATACAATAAGGATGACTAATTTAGATGAAAAGGCATCCAGGCATTAGAGCTGCATATATTTCACAGGTCAACCAACTCTAAAGTGAACTGCATGCTTTGTAACCTTCTAGATTTAATTAGGAATTCCAGTTTAGCAAGGACACCCTACACTGCGACACCACCCGTGTCATTAGGTACTGCTGTAACAAGCACTCTTCCAGTCCCACAGATTCTCGAGCTTCTTAATAGATGTTTTTAAACATGAAGTATCCACAGGTTCCTCTGGACAACACAAACTTGACCCTATCCCTTCATGCTCACCCTGTCGTATCCAGGAGACGAAGGGGGTGGGATCAGCAGCCGCCATGCACTCCATCACCACACTCTCCCCAGCCACCACCGTGGTGTTCTCAGGAGCAGCAATGATGGTGACATCTCCTCCTGCTGGCTGGGAACCTGAAGTCAAAAAGGCAAAGGAAAGTCTGTCTTTCTAAATCTCAAAGTCCCTGGAAAAAACAGAGAATGTGGAGCCCAGACACCCCATGGGTTGTTTCCTTTGATGTAATGGGGGGGAGGAGGAAAGCAGGTCTTGCTTTGACATGACTGCAGTATTTTTGCTACAGAAATGGACAAGAGGTGTACTGAAGATTTGCCCTCACCATGCTTGCCCCAGTAAAAATTAGCATCAGGATTTTCACATGGAAAATTAATAGTCTCAACACAGCACCTTCACCAACTGTTGCTAAGTGGATGTTTTGTTCATTAGATGAGACAGGACACCGCTATCCTCAAACAGTGCAACACAACACACCCTTTGCTAAGGTATTGTAACAGCTCAGAAAGTCTCTAGTAACTTGGTCAAACAAATTCCAACATCCAGCCACTGTACTGTAAATGGCAGCAAGGAGAGGTCAAGCCTGAGTCCAGGCCTTCACCTGATGGCATGAAAACTGAATCAGTCATTACCTATCTGGAGGAGAAAGTGCACAGACAAAGCCAACAGTAAATTGAGCAGCCTTTACAGGAAGATCTATAGGCTGCTTAGCACAATGTCTTCAGTATGAGATTGAGATGGTTTTTGCTTGAAATGAGCCTTCTTGCCTGTGTCTGCTCACTGCTGAGCAGGGGTTAAGGGAAGGTGAAGGAAATGTCTTTGCAGCAGCCAAATTTCTGTTGTCACATGAAAATAACTGGAGCCCTCTTGAGCAGATGACTGTTCCTAACCCTCAACAACCCAGCAAGCCAGTTCTTCCAGCTCTCTCAAGCATGTCTAACTCTGAGGGACACTTTTGTTGTTGTCTAACTGCAGAGGAGTCACAAGCAATTCTTAGACCTGCTCTGGGTGCTGCCATGATCTAGCAGGAAAGTTGTTGGCAGCAGCTCTCAAACAAATAACAGCAGAACCTTTTTGCACAGTACAACCTCAGTGTCCTAGGATACTACAGAGTTCAAAACCCGAGTTCAGGCAGGCTCATGAAGGACCCATTTACCAGGACTGTTAAATACGAAGGTCTCAACGCAGTCTCCAGCCCAAGATGCTTCCAAACCCCTGACTGAGGTCAGATGCTGAGGGAAATGTCCAAGCAAAGCACATTATCCTCCCTGCCCAGGTTGTTTTACATGCTTTCCTTTACCATCTGCTGTGGTCACTTTTGGAGATGGCACCTACAATGCTGCACCTCTGGCCTGGCCCATGCTGACCATTCATGTGGCATCCAGGCAACACTCACCCATACCTGACTTTGTCATATGAACCAGAGAAACTCCGACCTCAGCACACAGGCCTGCTGCATGGCAGGAGGTCACACGCTGCGGCACCCATGTGCTCAGCCCGCCTCCAGGCTTGTTGCCATTTACTCTAGCACAGTAGTCTTGCAAAACAGAGTTGGTCCAACACTGAAATATTCCTACAGCCCATACATGTGTGAAAGAGATTTCCATCTGTAGTATTACATGAGCACAGCTTAAAAGGAGCTAGCAAAACCCCTGAGGCACCAAGGGAAAACAGGAGAGAGCAGAAGCCAGAGCTTGTCCAGCAGATGGAAGCAGAGACCGAGGAGCACCGGCAGTCCCCACTGGGGCAAGGGCTGGGACCACTCTAAACTGCAATTCCAGCCGTGGACAACACCAGCAATAGAAGCTGCCATGGGGCACAAAGGAGAAGCCAAGCCAGCTATCCTCCTTCCAGTGGAATAAGTATGCTGCACAGAGGGCCTGGGGTGTACAGGCACGTACAATGTCCTGTTGTGTGTCCAGCATGGCCAGGGCTTTGCTACATTCATACATGAGCTGTTCACAGCATTCACACCTACAGATACCATCAGCCTCACCACCATCATGTCCAGGTGCAGCAGGACAACTTGGGCACAGATGAGGAACAAGAAGAAACCATATCAGACTATGGATTCAGAGGCTTCATTGACAAACAGATCAAAGTCCTGGTCACTTAACTGTGGCACCAAGGCTGTGCTTGAGAACTACTAAGACAGAAAATGGGCTTAATGCAAAAACAGGCATGAGAACTTCCACAACAGGCATGTAAGCTGAAGGACCACAGAAATGCAAGGCTCTCTGGAACAACAGCTTTCCTTTAACTCCAACTCCAGTTCAACAATGCACTGCAATCCACAAGGAATCATTACTCCTGCAAAACAACTGAGTGCAGGGACTCCGGCAGGAACCGACTGGATGAGTGAGGCTGCTCAGCACATGAGACCTCTGCCCTTTCTCTACCTAGACAGCAGAGAGGGAGGAGGCAACATCAGAGAAAGATCAAGGAGAAGGAGCTTTCCAGCCAGGATTTGGAAGGGAACACTTGAGAAAGCACCAGAAGGAAGAGGCTTTTATAGCAGCCATTACAGGAAGGCCACAGTGCTGGGAAGACACTGGAGAAAAGAAGCTGTTCTTTTCTGCAGTGCTGGGGAAAAACATAAACGTAGAGTAAAAAATAACACCAACCAGATGGCAATGTATTCCCTGCCAGATTTCCAAGCAGCTTTCCCTACCATGCTTAGGGAAGAGGGAGAGAGAAAGCTCCTCAAACCTGACATAGACACTTGTCTGTTGCATTCAAGTGCATGGCCCCAGGTGCTGGCTGGCAAAAGCACTTTACAGGTTATAGAAACTTCACGTGAAGGCTCTTGTTCCACATCACTCGGTGCCTGGACAGCTGCCTTGTTGTGCTGGCAGTCACTAGGAAAGGGATTTTATGAGCTGCACAAACCCTCGCTCTGAAACAGCCCCAGGAGCCATCAGCCCAACTCTGCAACCTCCTGGTATAGCAGAGCCACCATGATAGTGCTGCTGTAAAGGCACAGCCCATAGCTTCACCTTTCCTTGGGGCCTCAAGCTTCTCCTGGCTGGCAAAGGACCAAGGAAACCCTTTACCACCTCATTCATGATAGTCCTGCAGCAGCACCATATGCCACCCTTCCCTCTGGTGCTGCCCGTTCTGCAGTGTGGGTGGTCTGGAAGGGAAAGAACAAGAGCTCACTGACGGCCAGGTAATCAGCCAGGAGAAACCAGGCCTGGAGACCCAAAGGGTTAACAACCAGCTACTTAGCAGCTCCATACTTACCTTGTAGAGGGTAGAGAGTTAGTACGAGGGCTTCCTGACAGGCAAACTCAGTGTTTCTCTGACAACCAAGAGCGGTAACAGCCACAGGCATCTGTAGCTCAAACGTCTATTTCTGCTTCCTTCTCCATCAGACAAAATTCTGGCTTCAGCCTTGAAAAACTATCAGGAAAACACATTATCCCAGCCCCCATGTCTGTTTGTTGCTGATTATTAATGAAACTGTATTACAAAACCAAACAGCTCTGCTTGCTTTCCCAGTGAATTCCTGAGTGTGTGCATGGATGACTGCCCCTTACACACACAAACTCATTTCTCTCCAGCTTTGTATTTCACTGTGGGTCTGTCAAAGCAAGTCTACAAGTCAAGCTCCTCTTTAAACTGAGCCCTCTTTAGAGTACATTTCCCACTTGCTACCTCAATAGGCTGGCTGGACAGGTTAACTGCTATGAACTGGGTTTGAAGAGTTCCCAAGAACTAAGCTAACCAGGGAAACCTCCACACAGGGATTCCGACCAACATCAAAGACTAAAACCATCATCTGTGGTTTTTTTTTTTTTTTGTCTCCACTGCCATTACAAGAAGTTCAGGTCAAGAGGGAATATTGTTAGAACACAAAGGAAAAAAGAGCTGCAGCTTCCAAAACATCTTTGAGTGCCTGAACAAAACAGGTCACCGAATGCACCTGTGCCACACTGCCCATTCTGTGGCAATAAAAGCTGTCATAGGGCTGCTATTTAAAACTTGGGCTTTGAGATTGCTTCCCCCTCAGCTTTGTTTTGTCTCTCCAAGTAGCAAAGCTGCTTTAGGGAAAACCTTTGCGCAGCCCAAGGAACAACCCATGGATTCGTATCAAAACTCACTGTCACCCTTGTGGACTTTTTGCCCTTCTGAATCAGATGGACCAATTTTACCCTCTTTTACTGGAAGAAACCCAGCTGTAGGATGCTAAACACAGCTCTGGGATGACAGGGGAGCTATAAGCAAGGATTTGGAAGGAGACTTTGGACAAAGCTCAAAATGTTTATTTGAGGTGATAGCCTGAGCTAGTGATTTCAAACTCTTAAGAGTTTACAATGTGGCTCTGCCTCTACAGCATCCATAATTCATCAGCCACCCCCTCCTGCCTCCCTGCTCGTTTGTGCAGAGCATCAGCAAAGAACTGAGGCAGTGCAACAGGAGGAAAGTGGGGTTTGTTCAGCTAATTTGTGATGGTCACTTGCAGTGACAAGAGGGTGACTTCTTGGATGGGAACTAACACCTCTCCAGACTTCATAAACACCCTGCCTCAGCAAAAGCGCTGGAAGGTGAAACATGACTTGCATGGTGACACATTCAACTCTCAGTTGTCAGCAGTTCAGGAGTCAAAGATACCCAACAATCAAGTCACAATCTTATGTTCTGTGAACTTTCTCACCCTCTCTGGAGGAGGAGCATGAAACTTTATTCATCCCTGCGAGCATCCTCCGAGAATAGATGCTAGCACTGAGCAGCTGTTCATTAGAGAAAGTCAATGCTGTCACTGCTGTTATTCTGCAGACAATAAAGGAGCAAATTACCCATTGCAGAGCACACACCTTCAAAACTGCAGGCGCTGTGTCTGCAGAGCATGTCCCGCTTCCACTCCCGCTCCAGAGCTCTCTCCCTTGTCTCTGACAAACCACAGACCTCCTGGACTGCTGAGGGAGAAAGCTGACAGCAGCCACGGAGGAGATAAGGCATTCTCCACACCTGCCTTCCTCCTCCCTTTACACTTTCCTGGCAATTCCTCTACAGTGTATTTCTACTTCTGGGCTACAGACAGGACAGGAGATAACCGGCACGTGAAGTCTCTAGGCAGGACACTTTTCTGGCTGTATCCTAACACTATGGCAATACCTGCTTCTGGGGCAATATAAACTATGTCAGATCTCAAACCTGAGCCTGCCTAGCAACAAGCATTTCTTCTGTTATAACTGTTCCCATCTGACCACAGCAACACAAACAGGAAAGCAAAGCAGCCAAGAGAGGACCAGCGCCAGTGATTTTCATAAGTGGCAAGAGATGCTGAGTGCTGCCCTTCTGACACAACAACTCAGGCATCCCCAAAGCATCACAAGTTAAACACTGTTTACAAGTTAAAAACAAGTTTACAAGATAAACTCTTCTTCCTAAACACAGCTCTGGCAACCACACAGCCTTTTACATTTGCTTTTCTGTTTTTTTCTTCCACCTTTGCTATACTGGTCCCTGCAGCAGTTTGGATCCAAGTTCTGTTTTCATCCATCACTGAAGCTGGGGTGGGATGACTTATAGTTATGAGATTTTGGACTCAATTCACTAAACATTTGGTGCCACTCTGATGGTTCTCAGCTTCGTAAACTCCTCTGCAGAGGATGAGCCTTTGTTTCACAGCCTCTATCGGCAGAAATGCTCTTTTCTTTCACTTTTCAGGCAGCTACAGTGTGCCTAGGTCAACACTGGACTCAGCTTGGAAGGGAGGCTGAAAAGGAACCCAGCTTTTATTGCACAAGCAACACTGTATGGGGGTAACAGGGTTGTTTTTTTCTGCCCAATAGTATACATGAGCTTGGTACATCAGTTTTGTGTTGTCTTTGGTTTAGATTTTTTTACCTCGTATGTCAAAACATTCTGTAAGCAGTTACACATTTGCCAATGCAAACATTTCACTGAAAAGCTGAACAGGGGAAGATTTATCTCCATGTTTTGGAATGGGAACAGAGCTTCTCTTCCTAGTTACTAAGTTAGTGCTGCAGCAGAACAGCGACACATCATTTGTCATCTTTAAAGCAGCATACAAAGAAACATGCATAAATGATTAAAACACTGAATTCCATCACTTTCTTAGCACCATTAAAAGGCGTCCACATACACCACTTGTAACTCAAATTACTATCACAAGATCCCTAATAAATAAGTCAGCAAACATCCTCAAATACACAGGGCAACCTGTACTTCTAATAGCAGGCACAAAGCCTGCTCCTTTAATGTCTGCACAGAGGTACATACTAAATGGAGAATTTAAGAGATGAAATACACCTCTGTGATTTAAAACAAAGAAAGGGGGGAAAAAAAGAGAAGGATTCATGAGTTTGGAAGAAGAGCACTCATTTCTACCTGGGCAGACTCCACACACCAGCACCACCACAGCTTCTGGGGTCAGTTACACACTGAGTGTGGCAGAAGGAGCTGCTCTTAGAACTGCTTTCCACTTGGCTTGAGAAACAGCCTGGTATTTCCCCAGCTCCGTGTCCTGTGTCTGGAAGCCTGGGGAGCACGTGGATCCCAGTCCAGACAGGCAGAGGGGCCATCAGGAACTCCTCTTTCATTCCCCTCAACTTCTTTATACAGCTGACAGATTTCAGCCCAGAAATTAAATCCCTTCATGTACTCGAGTGCTCAGCCACAAGCAGACGCCCTGCACTGCCTGTAACCAGAAGCCCTGAAAGAGGCAGAGCAGTGGCAGGGCTCCAGGAATCACCCTGGAGTTTTTATTTTTTTTTTGGGGGGGGGGGGAGGGGAAGGAAGGGGGGGGGGGGGGGGGCTCTTCCCCCCCCCCAAAACCATTGTC
>NDXB01013860.1:79896-99116 GCA_002631895.1 Agapornis roseicollis
TTTTTATTTTTTTTTTGGGGGGGGGAAGGGAAGGAAGGGGAGGGGCGGGAGGGCTCTTCTCCCACCCCTAAACCATTGATCCTTCAGGATGCAGACTTGTACATGTCCAGGGTACGCTGAGCTCTGCTGCAGAGCAGTCGGAGCAGAGCGTGTTTTGCCCACCACTCCACCTCCTGTAAAGCTGTCAACACTGGCTCTCTGTTTGCGTACATGCATTTGCAACTGCTCTTCATCACGCCAAGAGGGCCGGGAGCCGGTCAGACTGCACGACGAATTCCTGCTCACTTTCCCCAGCGAGCGCCTGGAAGCGCCCGTGCCGCTCCGAGCGGGAGCCAGGCAAAATAAACAGGAGGAGCCGTACCGGCAGCGCGGTCGCACAGCCCCGGAGGGCCCCTGCACAAAGAGCTGCTGCTGCTGCTCATGAGGACTGGGGCTCTTCTGGTTGTCTGCCACAGGCTCCACGTTAGCAAAGGGCTGGAAACCTCAGACCATAGATGTGGACCCTCAAAAGCCTGAAGATAGGTCGCAGGGGGTTTCTGGGAGGCAGAAGAAGCAGAGCATGTGTTGGAATGTGGCAGAGGGAATTAGGAAACCAGTCTGGGGCACAGTGGATATTGAGGAAAAAGGGGACAGTGCCTCACTGGGTTCACCTCCATCCAGCCCTACCTGCCTGCTGGCTGGGCTCCGGAATGCCTCTTCAAAAGCAAGCAGCCAAGAAATGCCCCTTTGACAGATCTGTCATTAGGATGAGACCTCAGAGCAGCATTCCAGTAAAGGGCCCTATAGGGATGCCGGGGAGGGACTCTTCATTAGGGACTGTAGTGACAGGACAAGGGGTAATGGGTTCAAGCTTAAACAGGAGAGGTTTAGACTGGATCTAAGGAAGAAATTCTTTCCTGTTAGGGTGGTGAGGCACTGGAATGGGTTGCCCAGGGAGGTTGTGAGTGCTCCATCCCTGGCTGTGTTCAAGGCCAGGTTGGACAAAGCCTTGGGTGGCATGGTTTAGTGTGAGGTGTCCCTGCTTATGGCAAGGGGGTTGGAACTGGGTGATCTTAAGGTCCTTTCCAACCCTAACTATTCTATGATGGATTATGTTGGAGCAGCATTAATAATGCCAACATTTTCAGTAATAGCTGTCAATTAATAAGCCTTTAACTGTTCCTAGCACATATTTAAAGATCTTAAACTCCTTGAAAGAAAGCCGCTCAGCGTACAGTGGGAGCCAAGCCTCTAGATGAAGTGAGAAGCCAACAAAGAGAAGCGAAGAAAGGAGCAGAGGTACCTCAGTGTCTCTGAAGTTTGGAGAATGACAGAGCAGTTTCCCTGCCCTAACTCTGAGACCTGGATATGTTACCTAAACTGCATCTTTTAAGTACTGCAAGCCCAGCCAGTCCCCAGCAGCTGCCAGAAACAAGGCAAGAAAGACAAGGGCTGCAAGGGAATGATGTTTTGCAGTTATCACTGCAACAGGAACCACCACTCTACACCAGGCGTGTTCAACAGCTGGTAAGACTGATGCTACTGTAAAGTAATAGCCAGAAAGCATCACAAGACCCTTAACAAAAGCCACAGTGTCAGAGATTTAAATACAGACATCCCCCATCCCCAAATCAGTGAACACCATCGATCCTGGGGACCTAAGCTTGCCAGCCCCCGGGATTCAGCTGGAACATTCCCAAATTTGTTTAACCATCACTGCAGCAGCTCTCTCTGTCAGTTTGCTAGGAGCACATCACCCTGTAGGATGATGCAGGAGAAAAAAAGCTGTGATGCAGGTAAAAATGCTGTCACCTCTGGCATAGAAATGACACAGAGACATGGTCAGCAGCAGACCCTTCTGCCTCCCAGGTCACAAGCCCTGAAAGTCCTCCTTACTCAGTCACCTCACCTTGTCGCAGTGACTGGAGCCATTTCGCTCCAGTAACTTCCTCCTTGTGCTGAGAGGCTGATGTTTCCCAGGGGCTGACACCTATTTCATCAGCTCTATTTGCAATTCAGATTTATTTGCCACATCAGATCTATTTGCAATTCACATACAGCAGTGACAGCAGAGAGGGAACAGGCTGGAGGCCCTGGGCTGTGCAGAAGGACACAACCTGCCCTCTTTGCATCCAGAGCTCATGCTCTGCCCCATGCCATCTGCCAGAGGTGGCTCTTCACATTACTGTCATGAACAGCTTTGACAAGAGAAACATTATGGGAAGCCACCTCTTGGTGTGCTCTCCCTGATGCCAGGTATGCAGAATGCTTCCTGCAAGCTACACTTCAAATATACAACATGCTGGGAGCCTACAGTAACACAGTCTGGCAGCAAACAAAGACTGCCAACTTGGAAGGAAGAACTAAAAGCAGATGGATGCATCTGCATTAACTCAGGACAATGCAAATCTATTTTTCTAGGAAAAGTCTGGAAGGAAAACTGGTTTTCCATGGGGAAAGTTCATTAGTGATAGCCATGGATTCTGTCAAAGCCCTTTGGCTGGACTCTTGCTGAGTGCCATGGAGAGCCCCAATCTAAAGCAGTGCCTGAAGACACAGTGTTTGGCAACACCACCTGCCTTTCCTTATCCCACCCTTCTTCTAATGCTTCTCATAATCCATGTGGCATTGCCCTTAGGCTGTACTGGAAACAGAGCTGGGCAAGAGCAT
Source organism: Agapornis roseicollis (assembly GCA_002631895.1). NCBI lineage: Eukaryota > Metazoa > Chordata > Aves > Psittaciformes > Psittacidae > Agapornis > Agapornis roseicollis. Next base: position 82,546 of record NDXB01013860.1, read on the forward strand.
ATCCCAGTTACTTCAGGCAAACTCCCAGCTGTGTCCTGAGCAATGCTTGGCACCTGGGATATCCAAGCAAGGGCTCAGAATAGCACAGTTCAGTTCCTGATTCAGCCTCCCTCTGGGCCAACTCACTCCATTTTTGCTCCTTAGCACCACCTAAGATTATCTATTACAACCACCTACAGATCTGCTGGGTCTGTGACCCAAAGACAAGGCCCCTCCATGTGTGCCCCATATCTGAAGCAACAGGACCATGTTTGCCATGCCTCCAGACATTTGCAACATCTTCACTCCAGCTGTTAGGATGCTGGAAGTTCTGCAGGGCACCGCTCCCCCTCAGCCTCAGAGAGCTGCTGTAACACAGGTGATTAATAATGAACAAATGCCATGAGGGCCCCAACCACATCAATCTTGTGTCCCACAGCCCGTTGCAAGCTGCTGACCTGATTCTGATCTCTATTCTTAGCTCCTTCAGCCTCCCCATGCAGGCACAGCCTGTTCAATACCCTCCAGGAAGGCCAGATGTGATCTCTGTAGTGCAGATGTGCTCCTGCACCACTGTGTTACACCACCAGAAGAGAGCTGAATGGAGCCTATTGCTTAAACCTGCTTCAGTCTGAGCCTTATCAAGTGCCAGCTCTTACTTCAGGAAGCCTCAAGAGTACAGGAGACTTGGACTCCTAAGAGATGATGTGGAGAACACTGGAGGATTCCAAACCATCCCTGAATCCAGCTATCCCTAGCTTTCAGGAGTTGGAGGAAGAGCTGCCTGTAACACATGAGCCTGGCCATATCTGACAGCTCCAAACATCAAGCACAGCCATGGGAGAGACCAGTTTCCCCTCAGGACCTGGGAACAGCTCACCTATTCCCAGCCCTTGTTCTGCTCTATTATCCTTGACACCTCTGTTGCCACTCACTTCAGTGCCAACCCCGGGCTTGGCTGTTCTGCTTAATGGGAGGTGAGGGCTCTGAATTTTGTATCAAACCCTCTGTCACCGCAGGCTGCTGAGCTGTCAGGAGCGTGGCAGATCATGGCCCCACCGAACTTCACAGACAGCTGAGCTCAACCTCCCCCTCCGGCTCCTGGGAACAGGCTGTGACACTTCAGCTATGAGCAGCTTTCCCTGGGGATGGGAGTGCTGTGATGCTGGCCCCTCACGAACTCCAGCCCAGCACAGAGCTATGTGTCTGGGTGGGTGCCTGACGCGTGTCTGCACCCATCCTTCACAGGTTTCACCCAAACTCTGTGGTCTCAATCTTGTTCCACGCATGCTTGAAATCTCCAGTGTTGATTGACTCAGTAAAGAGAATTTTACAGCTTGTGTTAGGCAGAAGGACACTCATAGCTTTAAATATCTATTTACCAAGTTAAAAATGCTGTGTATCTCCTCCTTGCTCTTGCCATCCTCTGAAGTCACACTCAGTGGTCTGTTTTGCACCCTCTGCCACAGAGGAGGATCAAGAGCACTTCACACAATCCAGCAGATGCAGTATGAAAACAGTTTCACATACCAGGGACTTGAGACAACAAGCTTCAGAAACACACATCAGAGTCCTCATGGCTGAGCTTTCGGGATGTCAAGTGGAGAGCAGTCCCCTACTTTACTAGTTAAGCTAGTAAAGCAAGAGACCAGAGGGCAAAGAAAAACAGATGCTGAGAGGGAAAAGTAATAGAAGTCTGTGCCCAGCAGAAGAGGCACAAGAACAGGGACACAGGAATTGCAAGCTGGAACCTTCTTCTCCAGAGGTGAAGCATCACACAACTCGCAGCAAAAATACAGCTGCTTCATCCCACCCCATGTTTTCTCTCCCTACGCATCTCCATGATCCTTTTGCCTCTCAGAAGCACAGCCTTAAGCTGTATTCTGTGCCCATAAACATAGCTGTGGATAGCTCTTCCCCATGGGTTCTTGCTGGAGGAAGACCACCCTTGCCCATGGGGACCACCACCTCACTCTGGTTAGCACTGCCCTTCTCCATCAGTGGCATCACACACAATGGGATCAACACCCAGCTGTGGCCAGGGAGGTCAGACCACAGCAGCACTGACCCCAATCTGAACTCCTCTGCCCTAGAAGGGACATAGTACTGTGTTCAGAGCTGCAATGGGAGCAGAGCACAAGTCATCAGGGCTCAGGCTGAGTGCCAGCCCAGCATCCAGCACGTCATTCACACATGCAGGGACTGAAAATCCACTTGTGGTAACAGCACGTCTGTTTCTATGAGGTGGTGGCCAACTGCGAGTGCTGCTCACTTCATCACCACCTTCTCCTCCATCGCCAAAGCTCATCCCATTTAATAGCTGTATTGTCCTAGAGCCCTTCAGAGCAGGACTCACCCAGGTGCCAGCACCCAGAGCCAGGCTCTCCCTTGGTACCTGCAAGCACTGCAACACAAACACCCAAAAGAACAACAAACGTGAAGGTGTTTCAGTTGCCTCCAAGCTCTGTCCCTGTTACCATATTTCATACAAATATTTGGCTGAAAAATACATTTCCTGGGACACTGCTGCAGCAAGCTGCTACAACTGTCAACGTAAATGATGTTCTGCCAACGGCAATCTCACACTGTCATCTCTAATAACACACTACTAAATCCCAACTCACTGGGGACACGCTCATCTGCTGGAAGGCTCTTCAGCAGCATGCCCAGCCCACACCTCAGAGCCCTGCTCTATCTACACCCATCACCCTTATCTGCTGTGCCCACTGCAGCATGTGGAACATGCAACTAAGACTAATAGATAAGCTGTGGGAAAGTGAAGTTTGGGTTAGCTACAGAGAAGAGAGATCCCACTATCCATTCAGTGTGGAAGATGCTGTGGGAGTTACAGAGAGCAACACTCCTTGTGCCATTTAAAAACAGAATGGATGAAGTCCTTCCAATAAAGCACTGTGCTAGCAACAGCACAGGCTCTGATAGTTATTTGTGCTGCACTGGGGATGCAAGTCACATTTATACCAATGGTGGAGCAAACCCACAGCAAGAGATAGTTATTATCCCCAAGAAAACACACAAAGAGCAAGTGTGTGCATGGCATGGGGGGAGAAGTGAAGTGACAGGCAAAGTGACCTGCTGAGGCTACACAATGTCACATTCCACAAGCTTTTCTGCTACCCTTCTTTGCGAGCTGCTTTATGAAGCACAGCGACACTTCCTTGGGCATGTCAAGGACCTGGGATCATGACCGGGACAAGCAGGGAATTAACTCTTTATAAATGAATTCAGAGTATGACTCCAGAGCCTGCTTCCAGAGAAAAGAGCTACAAGAAACAGGACACAGCCCCACTGACAGCTGACCCCAAGGAAAGGCAGCACACGCAGACAGAGCGCCTGGGAAATGCATCCTGCAGCCAGCTCCTAATGCCCTTTTTGGCAGAGAGCACAGCAGGGCTGCAGTGTTCATTCATCATGTGTCCAGGTGAGGGGCAAAGGGATGGAGCTGCCACATGTGTTTGGTGCTCCATCCATCCATCTCCAGCAGTGGAGATCCAAAGGGAAAATCCCAAGTTACCCCTATTTCACAGCCGGCTCTGTTTCAGGGCTGCGGGACTGCATCCCCGCTGTCCTGTCTGCTCTCTTTCCTTCCAGCTCAAAATACCACTTCCCAAGGGAAGGTCTGGAAATTTGCACCATGAAGTCTGCACAGCTGAAACATCTGCAACACTTATAGCCTGATCAGGCACCGCTGCCCTCTACCCTGAGCAAGGCCAACGTGGGTCCAGCCTCTGGCACACAACATGGAGCCCTCATGTAATAGGGAAGTCACACTGACAAGGGAAACACTTTGGGGGTTTTAGACCATGAAAATATGCCAGAAGGGGGTCGTGCTAATTGCTGCCTCTACTGAGAAAAAGCCTGTAATAGGGGAGGTGGAACAATTCCCAGCACAAACCTTTCCCAGGGGCCTTGGCACCACAGTGGGACTGAAAGACTGGAACTCCCATCTTACCTCAGCACAAATCACTCACTAGCCATTAGCAGGGGGGGACATGTAGGTCAGTTGCTCCTGTCTGCAGGCACGTGGGACTTTGGTCTCTGATACTCCCAAGTTAGCAACACTAAATAGCTGTATTTCAGGTTATTGTTTCTTTTGGTTTGGATATTTCCCCCCTGAAATTGGTTTGGTTCAGTTTGGTTTTACATTTTACAACTGGCAAAGGAGTTCTGCCTGACCAGTTCACTCCAGTCCACTGCTATCAGCTGCTACTGAACACAGAGGGAAAGACTCCTCAAGCCAGGACAGGCATCCAAAAATGTGCCTCTGATGGTGAAATGCTGAAACAAAACCAGATCAATACCATGCCAGTCACTCTTGGAGGAGTTTGCAGCCTGCACAGGTCACTGCAGTTTCCCATCTGTCTCAGAGATACTTTTCCCCAATTATAAAAAGCCCCGGAGATTTAACAGGCATGTTTTGCATCACTATCTGCTCAATCTGGTGAAAAACTCAACCTCACATATTTGTTTTTGCAGCCAGCGGGTGGTGTGGTGCTGCAGAAGCAAGATTTGGGTGAGAACTCCAGGCAGAAATCTGCTCGGGCCGGCTGGTGCTCCAGAAGGAACGCTTCCCATTTAACCTCTTCCATTGCCTCCATTTGCAAAGCAGATTAAACGTTGCAGAGTTACAAGATACAATTATGCAGAACAAGTTATGATCCTAAGGACAGCATATTCACCTTTGTAGCTTGATCAATATTACTTATCAATAGCAAAGCAGACCCAACCAGGGAGCTGCCTCTGCACTGCGGAACTGCCCATAGCAGTGCTCCCCTTGCCTTGTGCTTCATTAAGCACACAGAGGATCTGGCAGGGGCTGGCAATTAGATACAGAGTGTTCAACTGCTCACAGATTCTCTGCAGATTCCACACAGATTACCTCCATGACACAATCCATTGATCAGAGGTGTGTTCGCAGGCTCCACACTTAATTACACTCCCTGCTGATGGATGAACAGCAAAGCCATCGCTGTGAAAACACACTGGTAGCAGAATGCCAAGCAACACAATCCTGAACACAGACAAAAGGGGCTGGGAAGGATTTCAGAGCTTTCAAGGTTAAAGCTGCCTACAGAATATACTGGGATCAGCACAGGAGACAGACATGGCCTGAGTGAAGGGCCAGCTCAGCCAGACCCCCAGTCCAGGTGAGTTTGCCCACTTGCAGGACTGGGATTATACAACCCTGGGAGGCAGCCAGGCATGCTGGGAAGGATGCTGGAGATTGGAGTCCCCACTGCACTCAGGCTCTCAGCTATGTTCTCATGTCCAGACTTGCCCACTGCACTCTTGGTGTACAAAGAAAAATGCACTCAAAGACTGAGGCCCAGATCAGGAGGCAAAAGGCAGCTCACATCCAAGGCCTTGCTCCAATGGTCTGTGTCAGCAGAAGAAATCCCAGCTGAGGCTGCTCTCAAATACCACAACTTCTCTGGAGCCTACCCAACATCTCAGCAAAGTACCAGCAGTATGGACATAGAATACAAGCTGGATGTCACTGTGCTTCATCTCCTCCAGAGCCTGCTAGGCAACACAGGGTAGACACAACCCTGCCAACTACTCCAGCCTCCAACTATTTCTCTTACTAGCTCAGGCAAGCACCTTCCTCTTTCCCTGCCAGCCTTCACTTGTCTTCCCATCCAAGGCCACCAGAGATAAGATCAAAACACCACTGCACTTCAAGATGCAAACAGGGTGCCTGACCCCTTCCTTCCAAGAGCCCCCGAGCATAAAGGAGTTCAGGGCTGTTAAAATGCAATGGCTGTTAGAATCCACCTGCAAAAGAGAATTCTTGGGCACAGAGAGAAACAACCCCATGACTATCATTGGCTGCTGAGTCCTGTGGCTTGGCAGAGCAGCCAGTTGTGAGTTCTGGTGGCAACACCTCCTACTCCAGCCTGCTCACCCCATCAGTGAAGAGAAATCTTCAATAACATGCCTTCTCTGCAAGATTTAACCAAATGTGCAGAGCCACACCAGCAGGAGGGACTGCCACTGGTGTTTCAGCTCAGCTTGCCATCGCACACAATGGTTATCTGGCAGATGTGCCTAGCCCAACATGCTCCTGCCTGCACTTACCTTTGAGAACATCGAGGACTGCAGCACTGCTGTACCGTTTTCGGGCGGTGTTGGTTGCCACACAGTGGTAAGTCCCAGCATCACTCTCCTGCACATCCACGATTTGGAGGACACCGTTTGGAAGAGTTATAAACCTGTATGACCAAAAGGAAGAGTGTGAGACAGGCTATGTCTTACCTAAGCTATTAATCAACTCAAAGTCCCCTTATTCCTTCCTTTTACCCTGCAAATGGATCATGTGCAGGTCCTGATACCCACAGAAAATGGGGCCAAGACACCTTTGAGCAACCCAACTGGCAGTTCTTAAAAAGCAGCAGGAGGTATAGATCTATCTGCCACCAGAGTCTTCACAACAGTGGATCTGCTTTTGAGACACCAGACTAACTCAGCTTGGCTGACACAAACTGTATAGTACAAAACAACTACATACACACATGCACATTTCTACATACAGATCTGTAGATGACTTCAAGTGTACAAGTGTCTCTGCACACACTACAGCCAGTTTCACCACTTGCTTTTCACAAAGGTTTGATAGCCAGAGAAAAATCCCATTGCAAAGAAGTCTGAACAGCATCTTTTTCCTGCTCAAGTACATGAGGGGACCAACTGATACAGAGCAGCCAGGACACAGCCACCTGAAGCTGCACAATTCCTGGGTTGCATGATTCCTTCTGCTCTTCCACAAGTTTCTGGCTTTCACAAGCTGACAACCTTAGAGCTGGGCATTCAGCATCCTCCTCATTTGCCCATGGGATGCTACTGGGCAACACTTCCATGGAATGATATGGCTACATGGCTCTGAACATGAGCACAATTCCTTGCTGCATTATACTGAACAAAGCAGATGATTAGCAATTAGCATAAAAGTAGGAGCTGGCTGTCAGCATCTCCATTTTCTGCCTGGATTCCTAGATGGCAGCCTCTTTATTCTTGAATGCAAAGCGCAAAGCCTACGTGATCCTATTTAATTATATATGAGATCCATTTTTAATTGCATGCCTCTATAAACAGAGCTGCCGAGCTTTGACAGGCAGCTCTGGGTTATCAGTCTTCATTATGAAGAGGACATATTCAAAGGCAATTGTTAAGGGGAGGGATAGCAGCTATTCCATGGAAACAGCACAAAGACAAGCTATAACCATCAACACAAGTCCTTCCCTCCACAGAGATGTCAGGAAGTGAACCTGGTAAGTAAAACTCTGGTTCTTTGCAGCTGGAGTGCCATGAGCAAGGGTCAAGGAGCCAGGAGGACCTTAAGATATCACCCACCCTGTATTCAAGCTATGGCCACCAACAGCACTCCTGCTTCTGCAAACATTTAGCCGCAATCTCCAATAGTGGAAAACCCTCCCCTGCCCTAGGCTGTTCCAAACATCCCCGCTGCAAAAGTTTTAGGCTGAGAAAGTTGGGGCTGTTCAGCCTGGGGAAGAGAAGGCTGCATGGAGACCTCATAGCAGCCTTCTAGTATCTGAAGGGCCCTATAGGGATGCTGGGGAGGGACTCTTCTTTAGGGACTGGAGTGACAGGACAAGGGGTAATGGGTTCAAACTTAAACAGGAGAGGTTTAGATTGGATATAAGGAAGAAATTCTTTCCTGTTAGGGTGGTGAGGCACTGGAATGGGTTGCCCAGGGAGGTTGTGAGTGCTCCATCCCTGGCAGTGTTCAAGGCCAGGTTGGACAAAGCCTTAGGTGCCATTGTTTAGTGTGAGGTGTCCCTACTTATGCAGGGGGGTTGGAACTGGATGATCTTAACGTCCTTTCCAACCCTAACTATTCTATGATTCTATCCTGGGCCTCAGTTGCTTCAGTCTGAGCTCAACACTTCTTGATGAAGAATCAGAGGAGCTGACAGAGCTCTTCCAGTCACCACACTGGCACAGTCACAGTCTGATTCCTGCACACACACTTGCTGAAGCTTCCCACGTACCCAAGAGCAACCGCCCCATACTCCAAAGCCATGCTGCCGCTACTTCCACAGGCTTTTTTCAGGCTCAAGCTCCAGAGGCCTCAAAGGAGGTGGTACACAGAAAGCCCTCATCAGGATGCCTCATCAGGACTCCGGAGAAAGCCAACAAATATTTGCATCCTCTCAGCTCTGCCGAGGCAAAGCCTCCCACTGCGATAATATTTATTTTTGTCGTGCATCTGCTATTTGAGGCTGTAATTAATAGCAACACGTTTCAAACATTAGGCAAGGCTTCTCCCAGCCACAAAAAGACACTCCAATTACAGATCACAGATTCACTGAGGCTGGGAAGGACCTCTGAGAAACGGCTGTGGTCTTCCCCCTCTCTGAGCTGGGGTGGTTAGACCACGTTGCTCAGGAGCACGGCCATGGAGAGGCTCAGCCAACGCACCCTGCTTGTCTTCAGGGCAGAAATCAAGCCACTGCATTCCTAAAGAGAGCAGGAGCTGGAGGCAAAGGGGAGTGAGTGGGGAGACTGGATCAGCACCTAAGCTCAAGATGGTCCCTTTGGCAAGGCTGGCAGCAGAGAGATCCACTTAATGCAGTATGTCCTGTTGGGAGAGCATGGGAGAGGCGAGAATTGCTCTTCCAGGGAAGTAAGGAGGGAAGAAAGGCAGGATTTCTTTATCCACAATCTCTCCCAGCTGCTCACAAAGCCTCCAGCTCTTCAGGCTTCCAGAAGCCCTGAACTAGAAGCCTCCAGGCAGCCTGCCAAGGGCATTTTGCTCCATCCCCAGGCTCTCTGCAGGGAAGCTAAGTTTGCCTGATGACACAGAGGCAGGGGGCTGGAAATAGATGAGCTTTAAGGTCCCTTACAACCCAAACCATCCTGTGACTTTAGGATTCTATGATTACCACAGCACAGTGCTCAAGAACTGCAATCAAGCTCTGCTGCTTTGTACCCAAACCCTGCAACCCTACAGCTCAGTGTGCTAGGCTGGGTGTATAGCAGAGAATATTCCAGCATTACCAGTTCATTTCCCTCTCTTACTTTCTCCCCCTGAACTGCTGGCTCACCCTTCCTTCCTCACAGCCTTGTGAAGGTACACAAAATAAACTAAAGCACCAGTCCTCAGGACACATCAAGAACCAGCAGCTTTGTTGCAGACTCAATGTTTGCAAGGCCTTTTGCTCACAGCTCTGGAGTCTGTATGCGAATGTGAGCCATGTTAAGGCACTCCTGACATGACAGAAGTAAACTCTTCACACTGATAAACCCCTCCCTTAGCCAAAATGTGGAAAAGATGCTGTGATTGCAGGCTATGTGATCTGCAGGGTATGTGTTGATGTGCAGACCTCCAAAGACCTAGCAAGTTCCTAGCAAGAACTTGGCTCTAAAGAAAACAAACAGCAATTTGGAGCCTGGCCTGAAGCCCAGCCAGCACCTAAAACAGAGAAGAGATTACGCCAAGAGATGCAGCACACACCCCAAAGCGACTGCAATCCAGAGAAATCCTGCAAGCCACCTCTCAGCAGCTGCCACAGATTTAAAACCATGGTTTTAGAAGTGCTTTGGAGCCAGAATTGCAAAATACTCCTATGCCTTACTCCCATGTGGAAATTAGAACTCCAGCAGGGCAGGAAAGGTGTTCTGAAAACAGCAATAAGCACTCCCCGACCCTTTGGGTTGTCTATTTTTTAAGCCTAGCCTTCAGCAAGTTTGATGTGGCACCATGCTAGAACCTGCACCCAAGGGCAAAGGCTGAAGACAGTGCCCAAAGGTAAGTTCAACACAAAAAGAGAAAAGAAAAAGAAAGAAGGAAAAGCAGTGTGATTTTGCCATGATTATTCTATCCCTCTTAAAAGAAATCATAAACACTGATGTAGTAGCATTATCTCAAGGTTTTTATCTACAGCCCCAGAGCCTGATTTTGTACATACACCTAACCATGGTATTCTACAATATGAAATCATCCTCCTGACGCCTACCTAACCAAATGATTGCATTTTCACAGGCTCATCAGAAGTGTGCACAGGAGGGAGTCCACAGTAATCAGGCTGGCCCAAGATCTAGTCCTCAGGCATGATGCAGCAAGGATAACACAGAGCTCTGGTTGGCAGCCAACATTTCCTGGAATTCACTTAATTCCTTCGAAAGCCGGTTATATTAAATCCAACAACAACAACTAGACAACAACAAAAAAAGCAAATCCTTCTGAAAAAAAGCATATTAGCTAAAACATGATTTAAAAAGCAAGATCTGCAGCCAAAGATTATGCTCTGGCTTTTACAAGGAAAACAATTTTCAAGCTGCCCGTGTTGAAGGCAATCTCTGAGCAAGTAATTTCACAACACCCATCGAGCTGTCTCATTAAAAAGCCATTGCCCTATTTATGGCACACCTCCCTCTGCAATCCCTTCCTTTCTTGTTTTTCATCTCCTTTTTTTATTAATTAATTTTCTTCTCATTATAGAGCAACAGCCTCTTATAAACCTCGAGATGCTCCACTTCAGATTCCAGGATATAACCTTATAGAAACAGGTAGTGCTGCAGAATTATTCCTAAACTTTACCTCACCCCTCTTTCCTTCCTCTAGGCTTAATGTCCCTGGGAGGGAATCAGCTCCTTCTGCAGATGAGAAAATGAGTTTTTAAGAACTAAAGGACAATGCAGTCACTGATCCCCTGCAGAAGCAATGTCTACAAAGCAGCTAACAGCCCACTAATGGTTTATCATCTCATACCCATAACAGACTTTATTAAGCAAAAGGTATCATGCTGCAGGTCTCTTTTCTCCCCAAAAAAAGAAAATTCAGGGTCTTTCACCGGATGACCTGTAAACATGGGAATAAAACAAATGGAAAGACCTCCCAGGTTCCTGAGCGCACACAGTGCTCTGAAAGAATCATTGACCCCGAGACAAATTTGTGCAGGAAAAGAGTGAAGAAAACAACTGTCTCTATTACCACAGCCAAAATGGATCAAAAAACACATCATGGAGCCCAGCTGGGTGTGCCCAGTACCCCCAGCGCTGTATCCCCCCAGTCAGCTGGAAAAGTATTCCTCAAACCAGGCCCCAATCCCGCGAAGACTTCTATCTCACTTCACTTCACACAAAGGGATGAGCCAAAGGCACCCTATGCCATGGTTTGCTGTGCCCTGTTCCACACACACACAGGTGTTTGCAGGGTGCAGGGTCCGTGCTGTAAGAGCTGGCACCATTTCAAGTTTCTCTATTCACTTTTATGCTGCTGTCTGCCCTTCTCCAGACTCCTCTTGGTTTCCCTCCAACGCTCTGCATGGGGAGTAAATGTAAACTGAGCTGAAATGGTGCATCTTTGCATACAGACCTTCCAGGCCACTGCAGAACTGAGGTTCCAGTCTCTATTGCTTCATTTATCAGCCAATTTCTAGCCAATTTCATTTCCTTGAAACTATGTTTTCACAGAATCATAGAATAGTTAGGGTTGGAAAGGACCTTAAGATCATCTAGTTCCAGCACTTGTTCCATCATGGCAAAGGCTCCAGCACAAGAGATCAGTAATAAAAAAGGGTTTGGTTAGCTCTTTTTTCCCCTCCTTTCTTTTTCTTTATATCTTTTGTGGGTGGGTTAGATGTTAAGTTAACTTTATCAAGGTGTTTTATGGACCTGTTTGCATGAAAATCTCCTCTTTCCTCACTGAATTATCAGGACAAAACCTGTTCTATCATCTCTCCATTCTACCTTGGTCAGGTTTTGGTTTGCCCTTTTTCAAGCTGACCCAGGAAAGCACTGAGGGAATCACCTGGGTTCTGCTGGAACAGCTTCATGGTCCTTCTCCCATGTGATGACCGGGGGAGGCAGTCCTTCAATACGACACTCAAATCGGGCCATGCCATTTTCCTCCACTGTCTGTGACTCCGGCTGTTGGAAAAAGCGTGATAATGCTGGGGAAAGAAGGAGGAAAAGGAAATTAATAACTTGGTGTTGCATCACAATGTAAGCTTGTGATGATGTGTGAGTTAAGAGAAAGGCTTCTCTCTCCTGAAGACAGCCTGAAATGCAACTCCTCACCTTCCTCAGCAGTCCTAACAACAGTAAGGGAAAAGCTTCAATGTGCAAATTTGCTTCTTGACTCATTTTCTCCTTTAGGGCAACAGGGTGAGAGAAAAGACAGGCAGTTTTAGCAGCTACCATCCTAAATTGCTTCCCCTTCTGCTCATTTGCTCCATTAGGGAAGGACATGTAGAATGAGAAAAAGAAGGAGGGAAATGCCATGACCCTGAGAGATGAGAGTTTCCCTTTGCCTTGTAGCATTCCTGCAGCCACAGGAAACTGAAACAAGGCAAAAGGAAGAACAAAGCCAGATGTCAAGTTACTTATACTATGGGCAGTTGTTTTGTATAAGTAACAATCGTCCACAGGCTGGCAGTGCTGGGGACTAGGGGAAGAGACCATAAGGGCTATGAAACTGCTTCTCCACAGTGAATAGCTTTGCCTGCAAAACCCAACTTTATCCTACTCAAGCAGATGAGATGCAGCCAAAGGGATGCAGGCACACACACCTTGCTAAAAGCAGGATGGACTTCATACATGCTGGGCACAGCTCTTCAAGGCTCCCCCTGCCTAAATGCCACTTTCTATGCTAGAGAGGCTGAATTTGCTTCAGAGACAAAGCACTAAGGTTTGCGACTGCTCTTGGACCACACTCTTCCCATCCTTCATACACAGCATCTCATCTTCCTCCCTTCCACGCAAATAGCAAACCCCAGCAGAGCAGGAGTCCTCCCCCTCTAGGGCTGCAGCATCTGTCCTATCATAGCATAACCTGAAGGCATCTCAGTCACAGTGGGGCTTTGAATATGCATGCAGACTCCTGTATGGGGGCAGAAGGCTTGTATTCTCCACCAGAACTGGCTTCTGCCTCCCACAGTCTCTGTTACATAGCCTTTGCTGTTAAATGTGCTCTGACACACAAATTCAGCCAGCAATGCCATGAGACAAGAGCCAGAAATCCTGATTGTGGCACAATAAACATCAATCCCAGCCAGCAAACAGGCTTGACTGCAGGGCCAAGTCCAGCACTGTGCTTATAAGGACCACGAGTGACCTTCTGGTCCTTCCACCACTGCTTTCCAAGCACATCCATCACCGCTTTGGATTTTACAGGACTCCAAAAGGGAAGCTTTCTTTGCACTGCACACACATACACTGCATTGAAGCGTCAGCTTGAGCAAGTACGCACGGTTCTGAAAATTAAATGCTTTTTCATGACCCATTGTAACCTCGCCTGGCATTAGTGGTTTTCTTTAATTCAAATGGTTATCACATGTTTAAAACAACTGATTGCTCTCTGCAGCAGCTATGGATCGAATTCTCCCACCAGCTGTCCACCAAGTCTCATTTTTCAATTCAATTCGATCCAAATGGCAATGAAAAATGTTTTCCTGGAAAAATTCAGAAAAGACATTAATATGGAAGGGCCCCAGTTCAGGCAACTGCTTCAGTACCTTCAAATACACGCTGCAGAGCATTCTAACACAGAGTCATTTCTACAGATTACAAGATCTTTCAAGCTCATGTTAATAAAACTTGCTGAATCCAAGTGCTTAGAAGAGAATCCATCAAGTGCCAGCACACGTTCAGGACAGCACCATCAAAACCTTTCCCTGGCAGCAGATATCCTTCATGCTCTTCCCTGTTACTCTCTTTTCATCCTACAAGTGTAAATGAGAACACTCTGGCAGGCTCCGAAGGGTCACGTACCTTCAAAGGTCACGACAGGAGGCAGAATCCTTCTAAAGAGATGCAGTCTGTAGCTTGTGTTTCCTCTGCCTCATGTCACTTGTCTCTCTTCTGTTCATTATTAAATGGCATCACCTAAGCTCATACAATGAAGTCCCAAAGCTTACAGCACCTTTAGAGCAGTCTCCAGGGAGGAGAGAACCAAAACAGCAAAGGGCGAGAGCTCAATGGGGGCTGAAGGCTTGACCCTGGCAATGCAGAGCAAACTGTGGTTTGTCTGTTAGTGCCTCCTCATGATAACACTTGGGGTGGGATTCAGAGGCTGCTGAAGTCCAGGCAGATGATGTCAATTGCTCTTCCTTTATCTGACAATGCTGTAATCCTGTCATAGGCCACCAGATTTTGTTCTCAAAAAGAAACATCAAAACATGGTAAGAATGGTGTAAAGGTTTCTTTGATGCAGAACTGAACAAGAACCCTGGATCTCAGCACTGGCAAGGTCAGGCAGACAGACTTGCTGGCCTTGCTCATTGGTGCTCCAAAAGCATCCTCTGCAGCAGGTTGGGGCTGAGACCACAGCATGCTGTGTGTGATCCCCCGTGTTCCTCCTCTCTCACACCTACAGCGTGACCCAACCTAGACTCAGAGCTGAGCTGCAAACAGCCGAGGAAAGAAGAGAATCAGCCAGAGCAAGGCAAGTCTGTTGTGGAAGGAGAAGATGGGAAAGCAAATCCTGCTACTCTGACCCACTGCACGGACATGCATGTGGGTCAGAGTGAGCATAAGCCAGAATCCAACACTCTGCTCACCCCAGGTTGATCCACAGGGATCTTTAGGATGGGGCTGTTCTCCTCCCAGACACATGTTCTATGGAAGGGAAGAGTGCAGAAGTGTTGCAAAGTGAGAGGTTTTCATGTAAGGAAGCAGGGAAAAAAGATGCTTGAAGGCAAAAGGGAAACAAAGACGACAGATACATACTCCACATGACTTTCAACTTCTCAGCTGGGGTTTAGCTTGAGAAGCCAATCCCAAGTCACAGAACACTTCCCAGCCCTGTTGCACTGATTATCCTGAACACCTTAATAGGCCACTCAGTAAAAATTACTCACTGCAGGTGAGAAGGTGAAGAGCATTACAGCAAATTGCCTTCAGCAACATGCCAAAGCCCCAGGCTCTGTGCCTTCAGGAATGGAGCATGCAGCTCTCCCCCCACTGACACCTTAAACCCAGCTGGACCCAAGCAGTGTGTGCCAAGGCTTTCAGTTGGGAGCCCAGAGGTGCCTGCAGCATGGTGGAACACATCACCCTCCCCCAGCACACTGATCCATACAGGAGGCCGTGAGCTTGGAAAGGCTGCCAGCCAGCAACACTACACCCCAGGCAGAAAATGCAGTCTATGCAAGGAATTCAGCCTTCTGAAATAGGCTTGCTGCTCTCTCCCACAGCGCTCCGCTCCCAGACTCTGTGTTCTCATCCTCTTTGTACCTCTTGCAATTACTAGTAGGTTATTTCTAAGATGAGGGCAACATCAGCCCCAGTGGGATCACATACACTGCTGGCACCATCCATGTCTGACCATCTCACCTCTGAACAGGCCATGGGGTTGAAGGGAAACACACACAGAAAGTCACGGGAGCGATTTGCCACGGCCCCACAGCACAGTGGAGGCAGAGCCAAAGCAGTGCTGGGGCTGCAGGGCTGTACAGCAGCACAGGACCAGTGCTGCCCAGCTAATCCATGCAGCACTTGCTCATGCCTCTTTGCAGGCACCAGTTCCCCACCTCCTCAAAATACCATCTGAACGTCCCATCTGTGGATGGTCCAGAGCCTTTATCTGCCAGATGTTCTCCTGCCCAGCCTGGTTCTGCCTACAATCACTGGCCCTCATTCACCTATGCATCTAATCCACAAAACAGCACAAAATCCGTAAAACAAATCCAGTTTGCCTTTTCTCAAACCCCAGACACACTGCTGGTCACAGAGAAGAGATGTTCTCCTTGTGGAGAGTGGATCACGAGAGCCCATGTGCATTGATTCCTGCTGTGGCCTGTCCCTGCAGGAGCAGAACACACCAAGGCTCTCCTGTACTCGTTGCCAGCAGCCACGCAAGGCAGCCCCGCTCCCTCCAGGCATAGCAAACCTCTTTATCTGACAGTCACAATTACTGTAATTTTCTAGAACCTCCCTTGCACAAAATAAACGTTTAAGCTCAATTAACAGCTTTAACAAATCTTCACAAATGTAGTTATTAACAGGTAGAAAGCTACACCTTCCACAACTCAAATAACGCCCCTGGTATTTCCATGTGGGAGCACACAGGGCTCGGAGAAACCCACAAACCTAATACAGCAGCCTCAGCAGCTGCTCACTTAGCTCACACCAAGCACCAGCACAGACTCGCTCCTCACTTGCCACAGCCACCACTGGCACGATCTGTGTATGGTGGACCATGGCACCCTCTTCTCCCCCCACCCAGGGGTCTTTCTTGGTTGCTGGGGAATGCTGGATGAGAGCCACATGTTTATCCAGCAAAACATGAAGCTGAAGACCTGGGGCACGCTGGAAGGGGAAGGATGGAAGTCATCGGTGCCACAGCCCACACGCACCATGCAGCCCCCATCACTCCAGCCTGTCTGCTCCAAACACCCTTCCCAGCATCCAGGCCCACTGCTGCCTGGTGCATCCCCTCCCTCAACTGGGGAGCCAGCAGCTCATATAAAGAGGTGCTAGAGCTGCTCTCAAGGCTGTCGGGGGGGAAAGCAGACTCCCACAAGCCTGAAACACAGCAGATGACACTAGCAGCACAGAAGCAGTGCTGAGAAAGGCAGGAAATATGTGAAACCCACCCCCCCCCCCCCCCC
>NDXB01013860.1:99240-123917 GCA_002631895.1 Agapornis roseicollis
CCCCCCCCCCCCCCGCATGCACCAGCAAACAAGACAGGGACTCAACATGGAATGAGGAGAAGAATTTATGCCCACCACCTTTCCTTAAGAAAAGTAGTGCAGGACTCATCCACATCAAGCAGCAGCTTTAGCATCAACTGCAAAGGGAGTGGGCTGGTCCCTCAGCTGCCCTGCCACAGCATCCTGGCAACACGAAGTACTGTGCTTATATGGGGCAAGTTAGTCATGAATCAATTGAGGTATAAAAAGCCACAGGAGGTGACTTGGTAGTCCAAATACCTAGCATTCCTACTTGTCCTTGCACAGAATGCCCCACATCCCTGAATGGGATCCTGCAGGTCAGCAGGAGCTGATGGCAAGGATAACATATCCCACCCACTGAACAGGTTTTCTTCCATTGCCCCCAGTTCAGCAGTGCCCAGGGCAATCAGCACAAAGAGTGACTCCAGTAAACAGCTTTGGATACTGCATTCAGCACAGGAGGAAAAAAAACCCAGGCCTTTCCAATCCTCGTTTGCAGCAGCTGAATGCTAATGCAGGGAGGGCTCCTGCCCAGCCCACAGAACAAATCCAAGTGAGATGCATTTCATTAATCAATTCCCTTGCTGCTCTCCATTCACAAATGAGTGTGCTGTGTGAGATGCATGTGTGTGCCACAGAAGCAGCACTTTAACTGTGCTGATGGTAATAAAAGGAGACATATGAGTAGCACAAGGAGAGAGTTCACCTGAAATGGTGAATACAGTGCAAACTCTAACACAAGTCATCCCTAAAAGGGAATATATCCTAATTCAGGGTGGCTGGGACTGGGGATAGAGCAGCCAAATAAATCCTCCTGGATTAATGACACCTGTTCTACTTCAGGTCTCCCATCTCCCCAAACATATCTGTGTTCAAGATCCCCGAGTCCATCTTCACAGCCCTCAGGGGCCCATTCAAATAATGAAATCCTGGAACCAGCTATTTATCTGGCACTACAAACCACTGAAAGGAGGAAACAGGAGGGATGGGTGACTAGCAATCTGTGGGTGCTGCATGTTAAACACAATCTGGCAAAGGCTTCATCTGTCATCAGTAGTGCCGGTTTCTACAGCACAGTGCTCACAGACTGAAACACAAACTTGGCCAAACATGGACCTGCCTCGGGTACCAGAGGCTAAACACACCACAGTGTAAAGTATGTTAGGGCATCCACTCTGCATCTTCACCTGCCACAGTTCTGAGCAAGTACAAAAGCACCTTATCAGCATTTCCATAAGTCACTCTACTAGACAGAAGTGTTACTGTATTTGCATGATTTACTAACCTCACCTGTTTTGTAGGTGAAGCAATCATGTATTGGCACTCTCACACTTAAAATAGCTCCAGGAGCCATTCCTGGGTACAAAGAAGTTTTATCCTTGAAGTGTTGTTCTCAGAGATCAAAATGAGAAGAGCCTGAATAGCCCTTTCTTTCACCTCTTCCATTCTAAAGAGACATTAACCTCACAAGACAGCTGTCATGCAGACAGCTGTCTGTCTCTCCTAGTATCAACTGTCCCAGCCTCCACCCTGCTCTTCACCATCTGGGATTTCCTTGGGAGTTCAGAGGTGGGCACCATGCTGATACAGGGTACATTCTGCCTGTTGGGAAACCCAGTGGCACCTATTGCATTCACCAGCCACAGGGGGGGAGCTACAGCTGCTTGGATCTGCCCTTGTCTCAGCCCTCCTTGCTCAACATCAAACTCCCCCAAACCCTTCCACACTCCTCCCCAGGCTGTACTGACTGTTCACCAGGGAACCCAGAAGAGACCAAGGGTGACCTGCAGGCAGCTGAGCTGATGTGCATGGCTAAAGCCAGTCCTTCCAGCTGTCCCCACACAAGTAATGCGGGTGCATTCCTGCACACACCACCCAGAGGTACCTGAATGCAGGAAAAAGGCAGTGGGCGCTTTCTCCCAGCCACCTCCCCATCACCAAGCCCCTTAGCACATCAGATGGTGCTCACAATCTCAGACTCTATGGGAGGCAGATGGTCTATACAGATACTAGGAGGGAGAAAAAGAAACCAACAAAAAACCCCAGCACTTACTTGAAAATCTGACTGCAGCCGTTTGACTGGTGACAGCCCCGAGGGAGCTGTGAGACACACAGGAATAATTACCCTCAACACCAGTCTTCTCGGGGTATTTACTGTCCTTCGCCACACCCTGGGATGAAATGAAAAGTGATCCATTTGGAAGCACGTGCAGATGTTCCTGCTCCACTAATGGAAACCCATTCTTCTTCCATGTGACATTGATCACCTGCTCTGCAGGGGCCAGGTTACAGTCCAAAACCACAACTTGGTTCGGCTCCAGTATCACCTTTGCAGGACCAGCACTACAGCTCAGCTCCAGAGAATCCCCTTCCAACAGCCTCCCTGCAAAGACAAGACAGTGTTACAATACAGGTCGCTTTCCTTGATTAATCACATCCCAGTTTACAGTTTTACCGTGAGGGAAGCATGGTTCTTCAGGAGCATGGATGGAGATAACCAGTGAAATACAGCTCTGCTAGGTGACCAGCACCTCCTATGACTTGTGGATTTCATTCTCCATCATACATCCCTAGGTGTGCACAAACCACACCATTTCTGCCACCTCACACCATGCCCAGCAGCTGCCCCTTCTGTCCACACTTGCTTCTTCCAGGCTGGACTGAAGCAGAGAAGAACTAGAAAAAGGTGAAATGATGGCAAGAGCAAGAGCAAGCAGAGAAGATGCAGTAAAGGCCCCGATGTGCCATGGCTGCTTATGACAAGTGAGGGCTCCCCCTCAGCTGTCTGCATACCAGAGCCTCCTCCAAGGCTGATCAACATCCACAAGGCAACTCACTTGGTACCCCAATACCAATGATCACAACTTGCTTGAAGTAGCTCCTCCTAAGGGGAAGGAAGAGCTCAAGCCCAGCTGGGAATCCAGAAACACAGCATCTCCCAATGTTCATGAGCTGGGAAACTAATTTCACAGGAAAACCAAAAGAACGGCTAAAACCACAACCCACTGTCTCTGAGTGTTTTATCCCAAATAACTGAATCCAGAATGAGAACAGATGATGTATTTTCCCCACTAGAAAAGGATATTCCAGCTGCAAGCAGACAGTACCCACCCACAACATGCCCCTAAGCAACCTGCCTGCTGCAGCAGGAGGCCAGAGCAGTGGCCAGCAGCAAGCTAAGCTGAACAGGTCTTGGTCTGGCTGCTCTCAAAGCCACGTACGCGAGGGGAGCTCCACCTCAGAAACAATGCTCAGCATTTCCTAACAGAATATTGCCATTAATAAAATGCATTTGCTGTTAGAGTTCTCCAGAGACACTAAGTCAATGTTAGCTGGCAGCGCTGCTTCCACACACCAGCAATTCCAATCTCTGCTGTGCTCAAACCATCACCATCCACTCTTTTTATGGCTCTGCTCCAAATTATTTTGTCATTGCTCCAATCAGAAATGTTTCCTGCCTCTATAACAAGTTTATCAACACTGGATATGAACCACATGGCTCCCTGCCCGTCTCCTATCGCAGAAAGCTACAGATTAATTTTATAGGAACTCAAACACCCTATTAAACCTGCTACTACCTACTGCTGATAAAAGAGCTGCATGTGAAGGAGCGTGTGTTAAGCATGCAATTAGGGGCAGTGACACACAAAATTACACACACAGGGAGATGGAATCTTTCCAAGGTGTGTGCTGGAAACTGCAGGTGCCCCTGAAAGAAGGACCTAAAGGACTGAACCTTGTCCACATGTGGGCTGGTTCTGTGCTCATTCCAAGGGTGGAAACTTGTGAGGTTTACTGTCATTGCTGGCTTGCAGAACGACCACCTAGGACTTGATGTTGGCCAGCTATGTCCTTCAGTGATGAGGAGGCTATACAAGAATCCTCCTTATCTGCTGCCTGTTGACTACCAGTGTTATGGGACAGAATAGACCCTGGCCCAATTCATCTTCATTAGGACATCCAAGGGACAATCTCCCATTCCCAAAAGCCAATCCATGGGAGGATACAGAGCTGCATTTCACACTAGGCTAATGCAACAGCACCAAATACATGTGTGGAAGGTGACATGGCCAAATATAGGAGAGGGTTCAAAGACTGAGGCTGAGGTAAGGACAGAAGGCTCACTCAGAGCTGGAGCCATAGTCCTGTTGTGAGAACTCCCATCCACAGAGAAGCAGCAACCAGACACTTCTCTGAAGGAACCTATCCATAGCAGCTGCTCCTGGCAGCAGAATGTCACACAGGGTTTAGTCAGCCTGTGTGTGACCACCACCTCCAGGGTGGTAGAGCTGTGAAGGCAAAAGTATGCGATGCAGAACTTACTTCAAAAGGTGTTGAAACTTTGTTTGCTAGAGTCTTAATCCTTTGCTTTTCCTTAAATTGTTGTCTTTAGAAGCATAAGCAGAGACTGAGGAGACAAGGAATTCACTCAGGTCACAGGTCAGTTCCTGTAGCCAATGGTTCCAGCTTTCTCTTTGCATCTTTCCCCTTGACTCCTTCTTTACACATCCCTCTCAGCAGTGACTCATCTCAGACAGTCCTTGCACAGCACCAGCATTATGGGCACCAATCTGCCTGCACCTACACTTACCCTGTTTCAATGCTGACCCTCCCACAGGGCAGCAGGCCTGGGCGGGCATGGCTATGTGGAATATGTTGGCTCTGCATGCTGAGCATCCCACACTGCCCTCTGCCACCACACCATGGCTTCATCTTCTCCATATGCTCCTGCTCTGCAGCAGCCACTCCTGTTCCTCGCTTGGGGAATGAGCCCATATAACTGTCCTATTATCTGTTTTCTTCAGACAGCAATTAAAATGCCATTTTGCTGAAAATACTCCTCCTCCTCTTGAAAAGGTGAAGCGCGAGGGGCCAGCTGGCTGGCTCAGGCAGCCAGGAATAGAGCAGGGATCTGCAGTGCAGCTTCCCACGCCAGCACAGGTTGCTGAGAAGCAATTATCAGCCTCCCAAACTTCAATCCCTTAAAAATCAACTCAACCAATTCCAGCAGGGTAAGAACAGGCCGCTCCAGACTTTGCATCACAGCAGAAGTATTTGGGGTTTTAAAACATGTGATGATGTTTCTGTATTCCTAAATATCACCCTGAAGTCAAAACCTACCTGGATCTGAGCTTCCGGTTGGTATATGAGATTTAAAAGGGTTGGTTATACAACACAGTGCTGGAACTCACCCACACCAAACCAAACAGCCTGGTTCAGGTCTGTCTCTGCTATACCAAGAGAGGAGAAATGACTGTTGGAGGGAAATTCATTTGAAACCTGGACCTCACAGACCAAGGAGGATGCTCAGCAAGGAACATACTAACACCAGGACCAAAGGATCCTCCAGCAACCAGCATGGTCCATTTCTGTCATCAATACTTGGTGCACTTGCTGAGCTGGTCATGCCAATACCATCTCCCTGGCTGTTGACATGAGGATATTGCCTTCTTTTATGCCTTCACAGCAATAAACACAATTGCACAACATCTATAAAGAGCAAATTCCTCTGTCCTGGGAACCTGTTCCAACCACATAATCCATCCATTAATGGCAGAAACCACTTACAAGCAGCCAACCTCCAAAGTATCATCAGTATGTTTTTACTTGCAAGAGTCTACTGCATCACCAAGCAATGAAGGCTCCATGCAATGGTGAGAGCTTGTGACCATACTCAAACCACTGCTCTTTATTCTGGGAGCACCAGAAATGTTTCTAGACCAAGAAGATACATAAAAACCCAGATGTACTCACAATCCTCAGGGCTCAAACTGAGCACCTGCCAGAAGCCCAAGACAATGTCAAAAGTATGTGACAACCCATCACTTAGTGCAGCTTGGGAAGGCTTCCAGCTGGACAGATGAAGCCCCCAATCAACATCAGGCTGCTTGACCTGCCCCACATCATCCAGCTCCTTCCTGTCCTTTTGGCCCCAAAATACTGCAGGCTCTTGTGGGTGGGCCATTTGCACAAACAGAGATTGGAGCAGCAGGGCCAAGGACCCAAACCTGGCAGTGCAAAGAGCCCCACTACAATTCCTGTCCTAAGATGTTCGAAGAGCTGTATAAATACTGCCTGATTAAGGAACAAATACCTTCTAGGCTCTCAAAACGTAGGAGGAGGTCTGGTTCAAAACACTGCACTAAATTATCAAGCCTGACAATGAGATAAAAGCCCCTTCAAGGGAAAGGATCAGAAGAGAGTAAAATTAGTCCAAGTGAGATCAAAGACAAAGGAAATCAGGAATGTTGAGTGCTTACAGAAGCTGCTGACTACTTCCAACCTCCATCCTTCACCACAGTGACAGGAACAGATACAACCCTGTTTAAACACACAGCACACGCTCGGTAGTCTCCTCCTCACCTTCACTCTCGTACCTGCCAGAGGTAATGCTGCGATGAATGTAGTATAGACTACCCAGAACAGCCACTGCCTCAGCCAGCAAATACAGGACTCCAATGGATATCTATGACAACATGAAGATAGACTTCAAGTCAGAAGCCATACTGTCTTTTTGTGTTATCAGTTGAAGGCAGGTTTCAGCCCCAGACCTGTACTTTGGAGCCAGAAGGCTTTTTGCCTTTGCCTCCTCCTAGATGCAGTTTCAGTCATAAAAGGTCAGCAGCGCCATGAGTCAGCTCATGGGTAGCTAAATTGAGGCCAAGGAATCCTGTACAGTGGTGCCCTACAGAGAGCAATATCACATACACATTCAAAGCAGGCTTTTACATCGCAGCGCACACTGCCTGCCTAGCATCTATCCAGAGAGAACACAACACAACTGAGGACATTTCAAGGTACTTCTCTGGGTGAAAATGGGACAAAAGCAGAGTGGTGAGTTGCGAGAAGAGAGGAACTGCACAGTCCATGTCCATCCAGTCCTGGGTAACCAGTAGAGTTCATATTAAACTCCAGTAAGTCCAGCAAAGTGCTGAGCTATTCCAAGGTGGACATCACTGGCTTTGAGACTGTAAATGTGCAAATGCACACTTACGTGTAGCTCTATACCACACGCGCATGCAGTAACACAGAGTTCTGGGGGAATGCAGATGCATTCCAATGTAGAGCACCTGAAATGGTGGGTCTTTGACGCAGCAAGTTACATGCATTTTGTTTCCATGAACATTGTATTTTCTGATCCAGGCTCTGCAGAGTTTCTTTACCCTCTCCTGTGTTGTTAATCCCTAGGCTACATTACACACAAAAACAGCCCAGGAGAAAAATGTTCTCCTCCTCCCATCTATTTCCTCATTTCCATCAGCCATCCGTCCAGCTTCAGTGGCCAGGCACAGTGAAGTAAACAGTCTTGCTGAGTGGCATAAAAACCCAGGGCAATTCAGGCGAACAAAGGCTGTAAAATCTTCAAGGCACCAAGCTGTCTTGTGCCCTCACGGAAGCACAGCCCCTGCCAGCAGCGGGCTTCATTCCACATCCAAGCAGGCATCTGAAAATCCACATTAAACCAGCCAACAGCTCCCTTCCCAAATCACCCATCTCAATGCACAGCCAAAAATACCTTCTATCATCTCCTCTCCTTGACACCAAACAGAGGCAGGAATAGCCCAACTTACCACTGAGCAAAGGGGAAAAAGAACCAACTCTGTTGGGTTTATAATTTCAAAACTATAAATAACCAATGCAACACAGATTTGACCAATTCCTGAAAACACAATTACTTGGCCAGAGGCAAGACCCTCAGAGCGATGTTTTCACATCCAAGACACACAATATTTTAAGCCCATAGATCTGCTGGGAGCTTGCACACCACGGCTGAGAATAGCACACAACCTCACTTGTGTCCTTGTACATAGGGTTATTTCCCTTCCATGAGATTTAACCACTTAAATCAAGGAGGGAAGACCTAGACAAGGGAGATCCTTGTCCTGGTGACATTTTGGCTATCAGCAGTAAATACATCCCTGAGCTCTGTTATACAGCCTGAGCAAGTAACATGTTACTGTTCAACAGGAGACAAATGGCTTTGTTTGGAGGAGGATGAGGTGTGTTTTCATAATTACTTTAAAATCAAAACACTCAGGCATAAGCCAAAAGGGATGCACTTCTGTGCTTCTGGTTTTGTGCAGCACATAGTTGTATAAGCCTCGAGTAAGATCGTGAGTAAACTTACTGCCAGCTCCCAATGAGCACATCACCATGAGGACACACACGAGGCCACACAGCTGGTTCAGACAGACAGCCTGTACCCCACCTCCAAATCCAGCACTGCTAGAAACTAAGCAGATTAACCCATCCCGGTTACACAGCACAGCTCGGGCTCTTCCCTACTGGTGTGAGAACAGTCCCATGGCCACAGCTTTGTCACCAACCAGGCTACCACCCAAAGGCAGCCCAAAATGTTGTATTTGGGGGAGATGCTCTGTCTCCTCTTCAAAAAACTGATTTGGCTGCGGGAAATCAAGGAGATTTAGAAACATATAATATCCCAAGGCACAGTCACTCCTACAAACCCCAACCCATTCCCACAAACACCCAGCCTAGCAATTACAAGGTGTAGACCTTCACTGCAAGGCAGGGGTGGCCAATCTTTAGCCCAGCTGAGAGGCCCCACAATCAACTCAAGGACAGGACCCAACCCAAAGCAGCTAAACCACTGACAGCTCCCAGTGCCTTCACATGAAAACACTCAAACACTTCCAGCCCAAAACAAATAACGCTGCACTGAGCCAGACAGGACCCCATTACAGCACAGGCCTTGGGAGATTAATACTTCACAGAGAACAAAGTACAAGGGTTTCTAATCTGACACCCTTCCAGAGCTGACATCACTTCTAGTTCTTGGCAGCCAGAGGTTTTCCTGGGGAGCTGCTGTTGTGCTGCAGGTCCCACAGCCTGGAGCCTGGCCAGGGCATTTCCTATTCCACACACATCTGGCACTTTGGAACTGGCTTATGCACCTTGCAGAGCTCCAGCCAAAGAAAACCTTCCCAGGAGCAAGGAAAGTGGCTCAGCGGAGCACTGGGTCATCATGTGTGTTCTGTGGGATATCAGGTAGTAGGAGGAAAGAGTTCCTCTCTCCCCTCCACATCCCACAGGAGGTGGCAGGAATTCAAAGGGCAGTTGAGCCTCTGCCCTGTCACCTCTCTTAATTTATGTATTTATTTTGGATGCTGAACTCGTGGAGCTCAACAGGCACAATTAATCTCATTTAATCAGGAGGGAACAGCACAGAAGTGGAGTTACTATTTCCCAAGGGTTTTCCTACCTCTCAGCAAGCCAACTACTGTGCCATTGTTCTGCTCAGTGTAACCTTCTGCTGATGCTCTTGAGAGGCTCTTAGAGCTGTAGAAAATCTTTACGTTCTTATTGTCTAATTCAAAGGGTAACTATACTTCAGTGTGTCCCCATTAAAGCAACACAAAGCCCTCTTTCTTCTTGGAAACCTTATGCATTGACAATTAAAAGTCAATAGCATGGTCTCAGCCTGTTTTTAGGGCAACTGCATTTGGCAAGTGGTGACCCAGAAAGGAATCTGGATGCAGGTCTCTGATGAAGTCTGCACTCTGGGTGCTCAGAAACATCAGCAATGAAGGCAGAACTGGAGGAGCTCGGGGGCTGGAGTACCCAGATGCCATGATCTCTATAGAGTAGGAGGCTGAAAGACGAGCTGGGCACCTAAATCCCTTTGTGCATCAGGTCTTCAGCCTCCTCATGGCAAAATAAAACAGAAAACTTTTTCCCACTCAGTTGTTAACAAGGCCTGTGAGACAGAGAGGGTAAGAGCTCTACATTCCCTTCCCGGTTACCAGATGTTACTGGAACTTTCCACCTTGTATTGGCAACACAAACGAGCTAAGAATAAGAAAGTTACACCTTCAGCCTCTGTTTATCCTCTCTGGAACAAAAGGCTCCTAAAACTATCTCCAGGGCCAGTATAAAGACCATTTTATTAACACTTTGACAGCCATGTACAGAGGAGCGGTTCCAGTACCGAGCAGCACTCACCAGTGGGAAGCAGGCTGGCTTCTTCTCATCCTGCATGGAAGCAAGCTAGATGGTTTATTTAATAATGCAACATCTCCCACTGCTGCAGGAATATTTAGCCAGGCGGTAGCAAGGGACTCATCCCCTGTCACTAAGCAGATCCCAGCCTTTCATGAACAGCTGGGTGCCAGACCAGCACTGTGCAGCAAGAGATGGCACTCAGAGACTGTCACAGCATCCTTGGTGTCAAGGGGTAGGGTACAGCCAGGTTGGACAGAGCTTAGAGCAACCTGATCTAGTGGAAGATGTCCCTGTCCATAGCAGGGGGTTGGAACTAGATGAACTTTAAGGTCCCTTCCAACCCAAACCATTCTGGATTCTATGAGCACTGACCAGGCAAGCTCAGCTCCATCCACACACAGTCCAGTAGAAATGCCTTGGAGCTGGCTGCCGAGCACAGGCTTGGCCATCCCATAGCCTAGACCAGCCTCAACAGCTCAATAAAGTATCAACTGATTTCTAGAGAGGACTAAATATTCCAGTGCTTCTGTAGAAGCATCAGGTTTGCCCAGATACCCTATTGTATCTACAGATAATGCCTAGCAGATAAACATAAACCCAGTTCTCACAATTGAGCTCAGTTTCATTGACATGTGTTATTCTGATGTATCTCCCTGCAAACAAATGGTCCACAAAGATGAAACAAATCAATAGCAGTAATTTATTCATCATGTTGAACTGCCAATGGTAATCATAATGGTAAAGTGCTTGACTCTTTCATGAAGGTTAAACCTTCGTATTTTCTCCTCTCTGCCCCCAGAAATGCTTCTGAAACAGCAGCTGAAGTCTAACAAGTCTAGGTTTTGGCTTGCTCTAATCTCTGCCTTTTTCAGGTCTTGTCCCCAGGGAGTTCTGCACTACTGAGAGCTGTCCCTGTGTCCAGCAAGATCAGCATCAGCCCCTCTTGAATTTAAGGATGCTAATTTAAATTGCCAAAGTGTAACATCACTGAAAACCTCTTCACAATCTCTGACACTGCAGTCCCAGGGAGGACTGACCTGCCTCTGTCCGTTTCCTCCCTGCTCCACACCAAGCACATTGAACTTCAGGCTTTGCTCTAGGAACATGTCTGAAGAAAAGCCTCCATCTCCCAGCTGTCATCTTTCCCTTCTTTAACAGCCCAGAAAGAACAGCTTGAAACGACCTCTGCAGAAGCTGCTGCCAGCGTGGGATGCATGGGGAGCTCAGGTCAGAGCCTTAGGTTCGCATTCATAAATCCACAGTGGAGAGGCATATTAAAATCACAAGCTTGAACAAGCACACTGGAACAATAACACATCAGAGTCCTGTAATTGGGCCCTGAAATACACTTAGTGAAAAATACAGACCAGCTGCAATGTTGGAAATGCTCCTAATGCAATCCAAGGTAATTATTGGTAACAGACCATCAAACAAGTGCATTAATATGCTCTGATCAGAGAGAGAATCAGATGGACAGTCTGGCACAGCAGCTTGTACCTGCAAATTATGTAAATTATTTGAAAGAGCAAAGCCCCAAAGCCCTAGAAACACTGACTCTAATGAAAGTTATTAAATGCTATTTTTGTTATCTGCTGCTGTTAACATTAGAAGGCCCATTTGCTGTGGTGACTGTAATTTTGCTGCTGAGCACCAGTCCGGGCTGAATAAGCCTGACAGTTGCCATTTTCAAGGACCACATCACACCAAAATGCCTCGCTTAGATTTACATGATTTCATGGACAACATTTAAACACATAACTATTTCCTGCAATTTTCACTGATGCTGGAAAGGAAACCCAGTCATTCTGCTTTCGTTAGATGCAGAAGCTCTTGATTTTAGTTCACGCATCACATAAACATGAGTTGCAAACAACACAGGGGAGTTTGAAACAAGACCTCCTGTTACAACACCACCTATTTTTGCACTTGAACTATTTAAGTTTAGTGTATTTTTAGGATCTACTTTCATCTCTCCATGCCTGAGAAAGCTTCAGTATCATGCCTCTTGAGAACAGTCACTTAACCAGAAACTAATATTATCAAATAAAATATATTAAGATCCTTCACCTGTGGGCTACAGTTAAAACTCTTAAACATATTTTGTAGCTCTTTTCCCCTGGGTAAGTGGCTTTGTGTATTTCAAAGATACAAACACACTAAACTGAAAGATGTTCAGTTCCAACATGGAGCTATTGCATGTCACTCTCACCATCCTATAAAGGAAAGAAAAATAAGCATCACACCCAATTTCAAACCTTGGGAAAAGTCAATACATGGAGGAATGAGACAGTGTCCCCACTGCTAGTTTGAAACTAGCACCCAAACTTCCCAGCAAATAAACCCCATCCTCCCTACCAAACAATTCTTTAGCCTTTGCAACTCAAACGTTTATACACAAAATACCCTGTAAGGCTCTGGAGCAAATTGACAGAGAACATCCCACCTTTACCTCATCTTAAAAGGCCAAGAGGAACTTGGGCCACACTTTCTAACTTCCAAAGACAGACATCACACTGGCCAAGGGGGTAAATATTAAGCCTATGATAAGGTCAAAATGTGGGGATTGAAGTTTGAGCATCCTAACACAACAGACATGTTTTCAGCTGTGACGTAGGATCCAACACACCTCATCCACCTCCAAGCACAGGCTCAAACCCAATGAGAGTCAGTGGATTTCACGGCTTGGTTCATTGTCCATTTTGCTTCTCAGCTGGTCGGCCACATTGTGCATCACCAAGAGCTGCAAGAAAGCTTGGCAGCAAAGAGAAAAAGTCTGGTACAGCGAAAGGAGGATGTGAGCCCTTTGACTCTGCCGTTGCATGGGTTTACAGAGCCTGTGCTTCCGAGTGTCAGCTTGGCCCAACAGCCCTAAATCACCCACCACAGCGACACGCAAAGAAGGAAGGCGATGACAACAGCTGCTCTAATTTATTAGTTGTCTCTGCTCACGCTCACCAGCCCTGTACTGCTCCATTTGCAACCAGACGGAAACAACGAGTGTGACTCGAGGCAGCGGGAAAAACACTTCTCTATCACGTGTCCTTTCCCCTTCACAGGTTCCACTTCCAGTTGTCTTGCCTGTCATGAAAAGGAACTTGCAACGCGGTGCTGACTGATGTACTGTAATCAATACAAACAGCCATGAGATCCCCTGGAAAGGATGTGAAAGAAAGGCTCAGTGGTGATATTTACGAGTGCAGGATATGACGGAGCAGAACAGTCCCAACTCTCCTGAGTATTTCCACTATTTACACTGAGATCAGAAAATTAAAATGATATTTTACGCTTAATGGCTCAAACAAGACCTGTGAAGTCCCTCTCTCCGTCCCATTTACAACACAAACGCCAATGACAGAGCAGCAGATGGTCAGAAACACTCCCCTAGAATATTCAGGCGATTCAACTTGAATCTGTGCCCAAATCATTTAACTTTAATGGATTCTTTCATTAACAACCAAAGAAAGGGAATATGGTTGCCAGGACATTAAAATCACTTTTTCAATTATACTGTTATAAAATCGAACAAATTAGCTGTAATTCTTAGCTGAAGCCTAAATGGAAGCATGACTTTATGAAAGAAATGAAAATTGATTTGGATTAGTGGGCATCAAGGGCTTTTTAAAAATTAACAAGATTCTTATGACTTCATAGCATGGATGGATTAGCTGGAGGTTTCACTGCCCTGCCTTTGCTACCTGCCAAAACATGGCAGCTGGCTTCACAGCATTCGTTACAGCAGGTTTTAATTAGACTAAAGGGAGAGGATGCAAGGATAGAAGCTGGCAACAGAATCCTAGAGAAGCTGGGTGGTGTTTGAGTTCACCTTTTGGACCTGGCCCAGCAGGGTCTTGGCAAAAACAGGGAAATCAGAACCTCCAGGCTTTAGCAGGTTGCATTATCTTGCTTGGGGTGGTCTAGCTGGAAGATATCAAGGCAAAACTGTGCTGGATGCTTCACAAACACAAAAGAGAAATCAAGTCCAAGATGTTCACTGTAAAGAGTGGGCAACTTTAATGCAGACTACCAAAAAACACCAACCCCAGAACACACCATAAATAAAAGATGTAAGGATAGCAGTGGAAGGAGCAGTTCGTAAGAAAACAGGAGCTCTAACATTGGGCACCAGATGGAAGGTAACAGAGCAATGGGGTTGCACTAGGGAGGAAGAAAAATGTCTTATATTGTGTAATATAAATGTAATGAAGGAGATGTTCACTGAATGCAACTTGCATTGATCCTACAGATCAGGAACCCCAAGATAAACTTTAGAGAGCCATCCCCTGTGAGGGAAGGTGGTGACTTGGAACTGCTGCTCAGAAAAAAAAGAGACTGAAAACCAAGCTGGAGACTTTTACACCTGCACTAGCCAAAGCCCTTTTATTTAACAAAGGCACTACTGGGCACAATCCTGCTTTAACCCCTGTCAGACAGACAGGAGGTTCCAGCACACACACTCCACCCCAGACATCTCCATCTGATGTTCTGCCTAGAGCCCCTGCCAGCTGGCAGAACTGGCCTCTCCCTACGGTAAATGCAGAAGAGCATTTCAAAACCATTCTCATGGAACCCTGCAACACAGAGCACTTCAGATGACTCCCCTTTAGGAGTCAGCGTGTCATATTTAGTTATTTCTACTCCTTATTGCGACGCAGTGGTTGACAATTTGCATCAGTAAAAGCTGGCTTGAAAAGTTAATCTTTCTTTGGACAATCCTGATTATTACTGCTTTGTAATAGTCATGCTGGTTTGTCACCCTGTATTCAGCTTTCAGATATGCCACAGGGTAATATTCTCCAGTAAATGAAGAGCTGTACTCTGAGCCAAGCCTTGTCTTGTAATCACAGTGCCTCTCCATGTGCTTGTTAGCACGTTTTATATTCAAGAAAACAGGAGAACACATTTTACTCCAGAACCTTTCAAGCTCCACATGTCTTAAGAGTTCTTTTAATGATCTAAAAATCAGGGCACCCTCTGGTTTTTTGTTAATATGAATGGCAAGATTTGGCCTTGTAGGGTAGCAACTATACAGGCATATCAAGAGGTTTATCCCATCTAGGGCAGTGATCTGAAAAGCATGGAATTTGAGTGCTTCAAGAAAGCACACCCCTAGATGAGACTGTCACTGACAGTGATCATTCTGCCAGGCAAAGCAAAACAGAGTTAACTGGTTAATGGGCTAAACTGATGCTTTAGGCTGAAGGCGACTTAAGCAATCTCCTTTTATTTCTGCATCAATACAACCTGCACACATTGAATGATAGTGCCTCTGCTGAATGGCAGCACATGCCAGGGTAAAGAACAGTAATTTCCAGCTAAAAGCATAGGAACTTGCTGACCCAAACTGCCTGACCCAACCAACCAGCACAGATAAACACATTCAACTGTTCCTGTGAAACCTGGCCTTTGGGCTCACACTACACCCAGGCAGAAGCAGGCAGAAAGCTGGCACTTCTCACCACATTGTACATGCACCAGCACCTTCCTGTCCATCAGCTGTGAATTGAAAGTTCCTACAGGGACCTCTGAATATCCATTTTGACTACTGTCTATAAGGAGAAGCCTGTTATTATCATAATTATTAGTAACAATTATACAACTATTATATATGTTAATATATGTCAACAGAGTAAGAACATTAACATATTCTCTACATGGTATTCCACAGAATTAATGAGCTCTAGTAATGATCCTTACCTCTCTGACATCTTGCTGATACTTATTTCTAAGCAAGCTACCAAATTCAGTGTGCATGTGCTCAGGCAGCACACTGGCTTGCAACTAACTCAATACCTGTAGGTCAAAAGGACAGGAATGCTGTTGGACAGAGGTTCGTGCCTTGCTCAGGTCAGTGATAGAAGAGGGAAACATGCATCTGCTCCTGCTATCTGTATTATTAAGCTGGTACCCTCTACTAACAGAGACAGGCAGCTCTGAGGAGCCAAGTCTCAAATCACCCCAGCTGTCTGCTGCAGTGAGTGCTCATCAGTCCCCCAAAGCTCTCTGCTATTGACACATCAATTCAGGTACATCATAGGGCTGTCCCTATTTCCAGTCCCAAGTCCTCTCAAAGACCTTCAAGCTTAGCAAGAAGGCAATTCCAGCAGGGCTGCTGTTTACACCACTGTTTATAACTAGAATACAGGGTTTCTCATGCTCTGCTGCCTTCCCACCACCCTCAAGTGCCAAGGAAAGTGAAAAAAAGCACTCTCCAGTGCATTGGGAAAGAAATCACAGGGCAGAACTAAAGACAGTGAAATATGCCCCAGGCTCCTCAAAGCCACCCACAGTGAGTATAGCTGGGCCAGGGGCAGAGAAGGCAAAGTTTCTGTTATTTTGCAGTACTGGAGACTTAGACGAGCTCTTAGGCAGAAACTCTTCCTTGTGAGGGTGCTGAGGGTGCACAGAGAAGCTGTGGCTGCCACATCCCTGGCAGTGTTGAAGGCCAGGTTGGATGGGGCTTGGAGCAACCTCCTCTAGTGGAAGGGGGATGGAACTGGATGAGCTTTAAGGTCCCTTCCAACTCAAACCATTCTAGGATTCTATAAATCTATACAAGCTGAGATTTGGGAAGAAGAAGTAACTCACATCATTTCAGCAGCAGACACTAAAAGCCCAAATTCTAATGCAGTGAGGTCAGCAGCAAAATTCCCACAAGCAGAGCAGAGGATTTAGCTGTAGAGAAGCTCAAAACAAAAGCAGCATCTGTGATTCACCAGTGAGACCCACAACTCACAACACTGTAAAAATGACATTCACATGGGCCTGATGCTGCTGCATGGAAAACAACTCCCGAGCCTTTCTCCTTGCAGACCCCATCTCTGACCATGCCTCTCGCCCTTTTGTTCTTCCTAGGATATTTGCATGGAAACAAGAGCTGGGTTTTCCAGCTGCTCACCTCCTCCTGCTATCTATCCTTCCCCAACAGAAGACAGACTTTACAGAGAGCCCGTTTTCATGCAAATAGCCCTGACGGCTGCAGAAAAACAGAGCACATGAGCACCTTCCAGAGCTGGCGTGCCAACTACCATGGCGAGGGTATTCCCATGGGCATAGAAACCATCTCACCATTTGGCTGATGAAAGCTGCTGTGTACATGGCAAGTGTTCACTGGGAGACTTTCAGACCCTCTTCCATGGAAGGCAAGTCTGTTACCTTGAGACCATGTTGAGAAGGTCCAACAGTATACGATGCAACATCAATCACCAGCCAGGAAAGCCCTGCTAGCCTGTGATATCCCCAAATCCAGCATGAACATGTGGCACTGGGAACAAGGAACCATCAATATGAGACTCAGATTCCTTCAAAAACAACACAACAGTTAAAGGAGGTTCAAATTATACTCTTTCCCTGAATTTCCCTGTAATTTTTACTCTTTCATAAATATATTACTATATTCCAGTGGGTTGGTTACGTGGAAAGGCCAAGCAAAGGGAGGAAGCTAACAGTGACCTGTTCCGTGTATCTATCTCAAGAGTGTGAGCCAGACAGCACTGTCAAAGGGCAAAGAATACACACTGGAAACAAAACCTCTTTGTTCTCTAATTTTGTTCCAGTTAAGTCAGTTCAGCTGTTCCCTATAACCAGTCAAAAACATTCAGCATTTCCCAAAGTATTTTAAGACTTCAAAGTTGTAGATTTTATTTTGACAGTTAAAGCACGGAGCTTCTTTTTTGCTTCCCTCTACAGATTCTTTTTACATTACAAACAAAGCTGTTTAATAAATTAAGCTTTGCATGACCACTGCCACTTTGCTTTTATCATGCCTTCAATTAAAATATTGCTTCTTGAAGACAGCAAATGGCTTCTGAAGGGATAAAAAGAAGAGGGTATTTCACTGAGTTCATTTGTTAAAACTTGGGTTTAAAACCAAATTCTGGGCAGCTCAAAACCAGAAGTGGTTTCTATTGGTCAAAGTTGCTGAACTCAAAACTTCCAAGCTTTAAATGAACTCACCTAAAAAGTACACTCTCCAGCACTCACTGAGGAGGAAAATGCAGGAAAAAGTGAGTTCTCCAACAGTCAACAATGAGGAAAACATTGGAAAAACACTGTTTAGACCACTGCCTGGCAGCTCCGCAGACACAGGAGCTCATCAGGAGCAGGCTGTTCCAGAACAAAACCTTCCTACATAACCCAGGCAAGAGATCTGACCTTTTCATCTATAAAAAACAGCCAACTCACCACTGAACTCATTACTGAGGGAGATCTGCCCCTCAGAATTGTTTTGTTCACAGTCTCAGGGCTTAAACCTGTTCTGACACCAATTGCCTCCTGTCAGGAAAATGCTGGAACAGCTCAGGTACAAGACCTGTGCTGAAACCAAACCTGTCTGAACTCTCCCCAGGTAACATGAGCTTCACAGGCTGGTGCTGAAACTGTCACAACAGGGAAGGGGAACCAGGCAGGCAGCTAAGGACTCCTGTCTTCACAGCAAACAAAAGAGGGTTATAAAAACTCATTAGCTGTTCGTGCTTACTGCTGCTCTTCTGCAAAGCTGTAACCACAGAAGTCATTCTGCAGTGGGTACACCTCTGAGGGCTCCTTACCAGCAGCACGGGAACGGCCTGGGCTTGGCCAGCTTCACAGTGCCAGCAGCACAGGCCCTAATCCCACAGTTCTGAGGCCAAAGCTCCACTCACACAGTTCACAGTGCAGCCCACAACCAGCTGTGTCAGCACAACTGAGAGAGCAGGATCAAGCAGCCATGGGGAGGGAGCTTTTAAGCCTGCAATGCTGCCAAATGCTTCCTATCACTGCCCTGCCTATTTGCATTTCTGCCTTGGGCCCCATCTGTAGCTTCCCATCCATGTAAAAACCATCCCCCGGGAGAAGAAAGGCTACTGTCCATTTGTTCAACACATCTCGAGCTGGTCCAGTTTCAAATGAAGTAGGTGGTAAAACTCCTAATGCTAATCTTCTCCATGCAATTCAGAATCTCTTGTCATCTGGGGGCAGGGAAAATCAGAAATGGAAATAGCTGGTCCAGCAGCCTCCATCAGTTAGTGCCAGACACCTCCAAAGCAGCTCCACATGCTCACCATCACCAACATGCACACTTGATTCTTTCCTCAACTTCCACTTCAGACTAAGAGATCTTATGAAGTAGGCCTCCCAATGCAGTGTCAGTGAAATCACTTCACAATAACACATAAGGAATAAAGGATCTTTAAAATATGGTTACATCCTGTTCTAGAAGTCTTAACGGGCCATATTTTTAGCCCAGGAACAACCTGAAAGCCAGCACAGACATACTGCAGCACTGAAACTATGTCACTGTAAAGCTATTTCATTACAAGCCACAGTTCTCTTTGCAAAGACAATTTCTTCCAAGAGCCCAACTAAGACAGTACAAGGTTTTCCAACACGCATACATGTAGGGCCCAACATGTCATGGAGAAATGAGCTAAATATATCATGCAGAAGTGGAGAAACAGGAGAAAGAAACAAAGAAACACAGGATATGGGTCCCTTTCAATACAGGTCCCAGCAGAGGTCACCGCAATGACTTTGAGCTGGAGGAGGGCCAGGGGACCATGGCTGGAGATCCCCTCCAGGCTCCAGGCAGGCACCCTCAGACACATGCTAACTGCAAGAGCAGAGGAAGCAGGAGCTGGAGCTCAGAGCACCCATACTCTTGTGACTCTCACTCCCTGCAGTGACAAACTGCCTGTCACAGAGGAGGAGGTAGCGGCTGGCAGAGCTGCACAAGGGAGCACAGACTATCCTCAAATGATCACTATGTTCAGAGCTTCCTTCACAGCCAGGTCAGCACAACACTGAGCCACCAAGGCCTGGAGGTGACAGACACATGGAAGATAGAGGCAACACGAGGCATCTGGCACCTCAGCTTGCTTAGGCTCCATGTGAACAGCTGTGGAAAGAAAAGGGCAGAGGGGTACAAATGTGGGTCTCGACGGGATCCAGATACATGAGAGCCAGGCACTCCTAAGTCACTTAAGCTCATGCCCAGGGATTTAAGGAATTCCCATAGCAACTCAGTTTCAAAGCCCCGGGTCTGCACTCTGCCTGCCTGGGAGTCCTGCAGGGCTTGTGAGCTCAGGCAGGGCTGAGAGGCACCAACACAGCCTCCACCACTCACAACTCTGGGGGAACTGCATCACCCTCCTATTCCCTCCAAACAGGTCCAAAGCAAATGGGGAAGCAGAGACCCTACCTAACTCAGACTTCTGTGGCTCTCAGACTGTAGAGAGAAACTCTACATTGCTCTTCCAGAACCTGCTCCTCCCTGCACAATCCTGGAAGAAAACTGGAGTAAAATACCCATACAGTCCTCATCTCCTTCATAACAAGGAAAAGAAGACTCTGAAATTGGCTTCTCTCAAACAACTCAGAGCTATCTCAGAAAAAGCATGTTACCTCCCACCAGCCCAAACCACTCCTATTTGTTACAGGATAATAAAGCCAGTGGTACTAAGCAATCACACTGTTACACTGTTGCTTTACATGGCTGTAATTTAACAGTTCCTCACTGCTTTAGAAAATCTGTTCTTAAAAGGTCTATAAAATTATAAACTCTTGCTCCAGCTTGAAAACACAGGCATGAGCAGGGATTTCTGTTCTCTAATAAATCGCATTCCCCCACTAGTAAACACCAGCATATAAGAAACATCTTTTGTTTACTGAAAGTCAATGGCATGTGGACATTTTAAACAAAGAGAAGGTGGGAGGCTGAGGGGGACAGACAGATTATGTTTTCCACTTTCATTCTGCCTGTGTCTAAACAAATGGTTCCTAACAGCTTTGTTTTCCAAACCAACTTTCTCCCAGCTGCTATCTGGAACCACAGAAAGGGAAAGCACTACTCAAGATGTGCAACCACTACTTGACTTTGCACACTCATCTTACTCAGAAGTCAGTGCTCCTGATATGCAAGCCACAGGGAGCGAGTGATATTAGAAGTAAGCAACTGGTTGGCTTCACCTACAAAGCAGTACTGGGAGATACTTTAAGCCATGCAAAGGGGAACCAGCATTTTGCTAAACTTTAGTGACAGGTCACCTTGCCACAGGACCCCATCCACTGCCTTTCACCCAGCCACAATTGCACATTAACTTAGAAGATGACTCTGAATCCATACTGTAACAGCTAAGATAAGCAGGCAGAGAAAATGGCTCTTACAGGGTCCCCAGTGACCAGTCACCTGTAGTATATGAAATCAAACTACCACCCTCAACTCTTTTTGGCCATGGTCATGCCTGTTCCCATAAGTAAGGGCAGCGTAGAGATACTGACCCAAAAAAGACCCAAGAAACCACGCCACAATGGAGTACATTATAACACTTCTGAAGTTTTCAACATCTTAAAGATCAAAGATCTTAATCATCAAAAAGCTTTCTCATCCCTCTGCCTTCAACTGATGATCAAGGCATCAAATATTCCTGTGGTTTTCCTTGCCTTCTTGCTACATGCAGTTTAGTGTTACTTAGGCTGTATCTGCCTCAGAAGTTCCTTGCCTACACAAGAGATGTGGCAACACTTTCATAAAGCTTCAGGATGGGAATAGTAAGAGTTAATACATTGACCTGTTTCACTCACACAGCAGAAGACTCCTTGTATCAAGCAGAAAGACAGAAGTATGTCTCTATTGGAGTCCTGGAAATGATGAGGAAACCCCCTGCACAAGCCCTTTCATGAGGTCTTTCTCCCCCAGCCCTGTACAGCCTCACAAACAGCTGAGACTCCCTGACAGCACATGGATTTCAGTGCTACTCGCAACACAAATAGGATAATTAAGCCAGAAATCTTCAAAGCCCTGCCACTGCTGTTAGCAATGGGATTCTGCACCTCACCTGGAAATGAACATATAAGAAGAGCAGGTAAAACCCCTTCTCCACCAACAGCCTTAGTCCAGTTTTCATCTGGAAGTCCCTCCTAGCAGCTGGGACGTCCCTGTACAAATGCAACCCTTAGAAAAGGGGTGCATTCATAGGGAAACCAGTGGCACAACATATTTGCCAGCAAAACACAAGCTGCAAGCAGAAAAACGGTGATGTTTTAATCAGTGACAGCCCTTTTATCTTGCTGTGTGCTGCCTTTGTCCTTGTAAAAAAGGAGCAGATCCCATATCAGTTCTTACCTGAAATGCTGTCTTCAAAGAAAAAGGGCAAAGAACCCTTCTGCAGGGGTGGCACTGCTCTGACACACATCCAAAGACAGATGCACTCCTCAGGCTGAGCTGAAAGCCTTCACAACAAATAAAATCCCCTGGCATGTACTTAGAGGTATTTATTGTACATTTCTGGCTTTTAAAGTTAAGCAAGGAGCCTTCCTTGTTTGCTCATGTTTCCTTGATAGGCTGGGGTGCGAGTCTGGAGTGTCTCTTCATGACATGGTGTAAAGTGCCACTCCAAGAAGGCAAGAACCAACTCTGCCCTGCTGTATTACAAAGCCACCTACCTGCAAGAAGACAAGCCAGGCTCATCAAACTCCTGCCAACAATCCTGGCTTGCCCAGGTAATTGCACAAACCATGAATTAATGAGAAATAATGAGCCAGCACACAGGGGAAGAGAGGACAATTCAGAACAGCAACAAAGAGAACTAATGGGAAAGTACATTTTAATAGCTCACTGCTAACAGGAAACTCCAAACATAGTAAAATGGGAGATGCTGAACTGCTACGTCAAAGCAGCTGCCACAACTAGACAATGCAATGATCTGACCAAGGACCCAACCATCTCACTTTGCATATTCCCAGCATAACTTTTCACCTATTCTTGTTTTAAAAGGCAGTATCTGATCGTGATCTGGAAAACTCAGTTGTCACTGAAAATGCAAAGCGGGCTCCTACAGGACCTTATGAAAAATAGTGAGGTAACCCATATCCATGGCTACTGGGAGGTACTCGAAAGTGGAGAAAAACAAGGAGCAATACCACCTTCTGAAGATGACTAAAGGTCAGAATGGGTGGGAATTTGCCCTTCCATTTCCAAATTTAAATTTGCTTGTATCATAACAACAGGAAGAAAATATATTTCACAGCTGATGTTCCAAAATCCCTCACACTTACTTGGCTGCTTAACTTTCCAGCATCTCCAGTGCATTCACCCACTGTCAGTGCAAGTTCCTCTTCAGAGCACATAAATCTTTCCTTTTTCCAAAGCTGCAGCCAGCTGAAACCTGACAGTTTGAGCGTAAAGCAGTAAAAGGATTGGGTCTGCTTCCAAATGGTGAAGGACACGCTTCCAATGGTACAGTATCCAAGCAGCAGAATGCCTGTGGGGACCATCACATCACTTTGGTTCCCTCCTGCATCAGTGCGGTCTGGGCTTGTATGTGATGCTTCTCTCTGCTGTCTCTGGGCTTCTGCTTATTTCACCAAACTAATTTAAAAACAACATCCTGGATTTATACTGAGATTTCAGCAAAAACATCCAAATCATCCATTTTTCTCCATGGCCAGAAGAGGTTTTGCCTCTGCATCATGCTGCTAGACGAGCACTAGAGATGGGAGCTGCTCTGGAGCAAGGAACACAACCTCATTTATTACTGAAGCCAGATTTATTTCCATTAATCTAGAGTAATTACTGCTGCTCCTCTTTTAATGAGGTCCTGTGTGCCTCAGTACACAACTTCAGCAGAAGAGAAACCCTCATCTTCATAACAGGGCAATTTTGGGCCATTTTGAATAGCTTCTTCTCCAATAAAAGAGGGAAATTATGAGAATGATGACTCTTCCAAAGAGCCAGCCTCATTTCATTCAGAGAATTGTGTGTGATCATTCTGATGTTCATGTCAGTAACAGCCCTGCAAAATCTTTATCCAACTTTCACTACTGCTGAGCAGGGATTAACATTAATTGAGCCCACCCCATATTAGCCAAGGATTATTTGTTAGTCACCTGCCTACAACCACTTGCATTTTCCAGCAGAGCCCTTCACATCACTCAGAGAGCTAGCAGGACAATCCAAGTCCCATTTTTAATGAAATCTACATAAAACCCCACATCCACACCATGGTCTTTCCCCCTTCCAGAAGGTATTCTGGAACACCACACCCTGGTCTTCCCCCCTTCCAGATGCTTTTGTTGTTGAAGCACACCGTTAAACCTGAAACAAGGAATGCCCTCAGCTTCCAGGGCAGCCCTGC
Organism: Agapornis roseicollis; assembly: GCA_002631895.1. Classification (NCBI taxonomy): domain Eukaryota; kingdom Metazoa; phylum Chordata; class Aves; order Psittaciformes; family Psittacidae; genus Agapornis; species Agapornis roseicollis. Next base: position 123,333 of record NDXB01013860.1, read on the forward strand.
TAGCCTTAAACCTACAAAACCACCCAAGTGCCTTGACTGGTATAAAAAACAAAGAGTGAGAAGAATTATTTGACAGCTCAGCCTCGTGCCCAGATGCTGAAGTGCTGCTGAAGCCTTTCACCCCGCACTTAACTCCCTCTGCCTCTAAACAGAAAATCCTGGCAGCAGCCACAAGTGTTAAGTAAATGGGAAGCTTTTCTCTGGCAGCAGCTGGGAGAAACTTCCTTTTCGCCTCACTTTGCACGTAAAGAAAACCCCACAATAGCACTTGTGGTAACACTGCTAGCCAGATTTTCAACTGACAGACTCTTGAGAAAAGCCTCCAGATATGAAGTCTGCACATAAGGACTCTCTTCAAGCGGATGGCATTTGACTTCAGGAACGTAGGGCTCATCTCCTCGAGGAAAGGTTCCCTTTGTTTTCAGTACAAAGAGTACAAAGGAAAAGAAAGAAAAGATCCTTTTGCTGTGACCCAGGAAAAACAGAAATAAATAATTTTGATCAATATTTTCATTTCTCTGACAAAAGCCGCAATCAGCACTCATATAAACAACTGGTTAGCAAGCCTGGGGGGGGGGGGGGGGG
>NDXB01013860.1:124041-158867 GCA_002631895.1 Agapornis roseicollis
TAGCCAGCCGGGGGGGGGGGGGGGCAGGAGGGGTAAATCAAACCAGAGCTTCAAGACACTTATCTTTCCATTACAACAATTGCCACCAATGACAGTAATTTACATGGCTAATAGGCAGTATTATGTTTACAGAATCATCCTTGGGAAGGAGGATCTAAACATTTTTTGCCAACCCAGCAAAGGAGCTGCATCAGATGCTGCTTTCTTTTCCCCCTTTTCTATGTGTGTTTCGCCAAGATGCCTTGCTATACACAACATGGAGTACCTCTGCAAGCACACACAAACCTGGGGAGCATATCAGACAACGTGAATTCTCTCACAGCAGAGCTGCCTGAACCTCTGTGCTGGGGGAAAATATCTGTCAAGCAGCAGATAATGGAGTCAAGCCTGCAACACGGGATGATCCACCCCATGCCACACTTCTCACACCTCTGCTGAAGATAACCTCAGATATAAGCCTTATCTTCCACAGTGACAAGTCCCATCACAACATCACAGGCAAAACCCCCAGAACATCAGCCTGAACATCTGCTAATTCTCTGCCTTCCCTAAGCCTTGTCTTTCTTTTGGTCATGAAAAGCTCTATGTCTCTTCCTTATGAGCTCCCTCAAGGCTTTGCCAGGAGTCACACAAGCAAGTGGGAATGGTAAGGCATAGAAATGGGCCAGTCCCTCAGAGTCAACATGATTAAGAGGACTATATGTATTATCCTTTTAAAGCAGCACTGATATTCCCAGCAAGGTAAGAGAACATTACATCAGTACTACAAAGAACACAGTGGAGTTTTTCACTAGACCATCTCCAAAAAATGAGACAAAAAAGGCACTAAGATTTCCAAAAGCACATGAAAATTTTACCGTCTCAGTAACAACAACAAAAACCAGGAAAAAAACAGTGAACGCTTGCCTAATTTTCTTTTAATACTGGGCACAATTTCCACTTTTGTCTGGAAAATACATGCACCCGTTCTGCAAATCATACCCAACCAGCCAGCCAGGAGACTCAGAGAGGACAGTCTTGCATTAAATGCAAAACTTCTGCTCATTTTAGAACCTGAAAGCACTGCTGATGCTTTTAAAATAGAAGATTTATCAAAGCCCTGAGGCCACGGGCAGCCAGGCTTTGCCAAAACCCTCAGTGGATTCACACAACACAGCACAAAAAATCCATCCCATTAAGTAATGACCTTTTTGGTCACACCAATTAACTTGAGCATCTATCGACAGTCAATTTAGAAACTATTCAGGATGCACATTTCCCAGCACAGGCAGGGAAACATAAAGCAGTTCCTTAGCACATCCTCCCAACCCACTGCCAGCCTGCCATCACTTCTGCATCCCAGGTTTGCTCCCCCTCTGTTCCAAGTTCTGCCATCCCAGCACCTTTCGCAAGAGCTCCACTTTAACTGTTTAATGCCCCAGACTCTTACATTTAGCAAGGTGTGGAGTCATCCCAGCTTCAAAGGGGATGTGTGTCAAAGACCCGAGCAGGAACTGAGAGCAGGGAAGTCAGTCAGCATAGGGAAAGACTGAGCACAAATGCAATAGCTTCACACACCAGATTTTCATCCTCCCACCGATTTGGCTGACAGCAGCCTCTGGGGATGCCCACATTTCACTGACACAGCTGTAATATTCATGACCTGTCCTCGAGAAATCCATATGAGAGATCTTGGAAAAAAACCTCAAAACGCTAAACTCCATGAAAGCACAGAATAAAGCAGGTTATTCAATAGCTCAGCTGAATTTAATGTGGCAGTAACAGGCAATTGCATTTCAAATGCAGATACAGATTTTTAAGTAATTTCAGAACATCTGATGTGAAAGTTTCACTGGAAGACAGTAACTGCTTATCATAACCACAAGTATGTTTATTACCCACAGAGATAACACACAGCATCTGCTGGGCTTCTCAGATAAAGCAGGCCCGTATCACAACAGCAGGATCCCATGGATTAAGAGCAGGAGAGGATCTAACTCAAGGGACACCAAAGGGCATCAGTGACACGAACAAAAACATGCCCAAGGGAGAAGCACCCTACACACTCAGAAGCAAAGTGTCTTGACACCTTCAGACACAGTAGTATTAGATGTGCTCAAACAAGGCTGAAGAGAAGTCTTTGGGTTCTCCCAGGGAATTTCTCTTCTCAGCAGCTACAACTCCAGCAGGTATCTGCCTTCCTGGAAGCAGAAACTGAGCAGCTCATCCCCTTCCTAAAGGGTTAGGAAATTCAATGGTGTTTCAAGGATGGCTTCAGCATACCAGTGAAAATCACACAAACTAAAAGGGGCATTTTGGTCATTCCCCCCCATGCCTGTGGTTTAGCATCTCTAGAAGGGCTCATGAAAACACTGCTCAACCCTGCTTGTGAAGAAGGCAGATTCAGTTTTCACCAAAAGGCTGTTAAGTCAGAAAAGCATAAGCAGCACTCGGAGCACTCACTCATGGGATTTCAATAAATGCAAAAGGGTACTTAGAGTGACAGTGTTCTTCATTACGTTAACAGCATGAAACAGCATCTTCTGCCCAGCTGGAACAAACGGGGAAACTGAGGCACAAACAGAGATCTCTCTCCTCAACCTGATCACTTATTTTCAAACCCTGTGGATTCTCCATGTCCACACTAGCTCTGACTGACGAGAAGGACCAAGAATTATTTGGGAAAGCAAAGAGAGATGGCCAGACAGCCAGACAGCATGACTACATAAGTCTCTTCCTTAGAAAACCAGACTAAAACTACCACAGACAAGCAAGTACAGTTCTCCAGAAAGCAACAAAATTGCAGCAGAGTTGATTTTGGCTAGCATGCACTTGGCAAATACTGATAACAAGGATTTACCATATCCTCTCTAGTATTACAGCTGACTATAAAGCAAACATTTGCTTCCTACAGATAACAAAATGACTATGATCACTCTGGGTTTATAAAGGTTAGGGTTTCTGCCATCACCCGAGGCAGAAAATCCCCTACATGTAACACTGGCCTTGGTTTTCCCTCAGGTACCCACTCACCTCACGCAGAGATATGGTTTGGAATGGATTCCAGCAACAAATTACAATCAGATTAAATATTAATTCCCATCTTAATTATATAACCATGACTAGGCTTAATGGCCAGGCAGCCATTTAAACAGGAGAGGAGCGTGTTAATTGTAGAAGCAGCATCTCTAATGTTGCAAATGCCCAAACCTGGCTCAGCAGCACCTGGATTCTCCCTTGGGAGAAGAGCTAGCTTTTGAGAGGGCAGCTCTGAAGAAGGCAGAGTTCAAATTACCTGGCAATATGGTATCAGGAATCAGCATGGAACAATGCAGCACCTGCCTTGGGGAGAGTCATACGCTACAGTGATGAAGATCATACATGTGCTGAATACTTACTGTCAGATTTTGTCCTCTCTACACCTTCGACAAACATGCAGCATCTCTGCTTTTGTCTAAAGATGAGGATATCAGAGCAGACAAAGCAACTGGCCCAGGATCAAGGCAGCCACTCAAGCGAGATGTCCCTTATGCCACAGCAAAACCCAGCCTGGTGTGGTGACTCTGGTGCCCCCAATGCCGTACCACAGAAGCTGCCTGCAGCTCCAGATCAGGCTGCAAGCATGCACGCAGGGAGAGTTGTCTCCCTTCTCCCTCAGGGAAAGGCAGATTGCCAAACATTTTCTTCCTAAATTATTACTTGTGCCGCTGTGAAGTGGTTCGCGTACCATCAGCAATACACCCACCCCACGTGGGGCCCCTGCAGCACAGACTTCTACAGCTGCCAGGAGAAAGTCCGCTGCAAGAAGAGGGGAGAGACGGCAGAAAATCAGCAGGTTCTGCTTCACTTTGGACTTCAAGGTTGTGAAAGGAGAGGGCACAAAAAAAAACCGAGAACAGGAGATGGAAAAAGCCAGGGGAAACATGAACAGAACCAAGCCTGAGTGGTTTCTCATTCAGTCTCACACACCAGAAGGGAAACATAGAACACAGCAAAACATTCTCCACTTTGGAGCAGCCTCTGCCGTCAAGGCTTGGAGCGTGGCTGTCACAACAGCCACAGAACCACAGCACCACAGCAGCAAGCTCCCACGCCAGAAAGCTGCCCCGAGAAACGCGATACAGGCAAACCCCCAGTAACGCTGTGCGCACAAGCATTCGGTACCCCCCATTTCCTGAGGACTGTAAGACACATCCTTTCCCTGCACTGCTCATCCTGCCTCCCTGCAACCAAGCCCGCGGCCAGGGGACATTGCAGCACCACAGGCAACAGGGCAAATGGATCTGCATGGAGGTGACATCCTGCGGCCACAGCAGCAGAAACGCGCGATCCCCGAACAATGGCAATGTTCAGAGGCAAAGGCACCGACAGCACGCAGCAGGCTGCCAGAATGAGTGGGATAGGAAAGATAAAATTAATCAGAACTGAAGTTAGGTGATGTCGAAAAAGGAAATCTATAGCAAGAGGACTCAACCACAAATCCGCATGACATAAACACAGATGGATTTCAGCTGATCCTAGGGTGGAAAAGCACAGCCCACTTCCACCAGCACGTCCCCTGCAGAGAGCCCCAAGGAAAGCAACCGGCACAGCCCCCTTCCCACAATCAACTGAAGAGGGGTTGGTTTGGGTTTTGCTTTGTTTTCTTAAACCCTTTCCTGCTACTGCAGGGAAAGAGTCTCAAAGCAGGACAGGCAGAAGGCTTTCAAAACACGGGAGCACATCCCCTGTTACTGTAAACTCACACAGCTTCCATCAAGTCCACGGGGGGGGGAGGGGGGGGCGGGGGAGGGGAGACTTTCCAGTCTACTTCTCTCCTAGGCATTTCATACCCAGCGAGGCTTGAACTTTGGATCAAAACACACGGGTTTCGGGATCAAATACAGACTTCCCCAAAACCATTTCAGCCCTCTGCCAAATTAATTTCAGACTGAAACAAGTCCATGTTTTTCTTTTCAGAATCAAGCCCACCTGTTGGAAAGCACATCCACATGTACCAAGCGGCACATCCACAGGCTGGGTGGCTGCACTCGCTACCTCTCAACACAATACACGGCCCATTGTTAGAAAACAAACAGAAGATTTTTATTAGTTGCCCAATGGCTTGCAAAAAAAACCCCGAAAAAGCAGAGAAGCCACAACTGCAAATTCCTACAGAGCACTGGAAGTTTTCTTGTTGAAGTGGGTTTGAAAAACAACATCCATTGCACCAGCCCCCCTTTTTCCTTTTCAAATCATTGTTCTCCATTACAAGCCTCGGGATCCACTTAACTCTTTGCTCAAACACGCAGAGACAACGCAGCTCCCACCCGCTCATCTGCTGGTAGGGTCACAGACTGCCATCCATCTAGAGAAACCCACACGCAGGGATGACAATGGGCCATTCACATGGACCGTTATTCACTTCTACTACACACAGCTACCCTAACCCTGCACCTTTATCAAATGATAACCTACCCCTTACTGGAGCTCACCAAACTAGAAAGAAAACACCCCTGCAGCCATCCACTTGCAGTTATTACATTGTGCCAAACCTGAATGCATTGTAAAAACGGATAAAAACACACAATGACACAAGGATGGCTTCAACACCTCAAGCCTTATGTTTAGGAGGCTCCTCTAAACGAGAGCAACCCCAGGGCACACACACGGCTCCCATTTTACAGCGCAGCTCCACCAGCCTCCACCTTCCCAACCCCATCTCGGGGAGTCTGTGGGTCTGTGCAGGCAGAGGGGATGACCCAGCGCACCCCGAGCTCCGGTGACGCTCGATGCAAACTTCGATGGCAAAGCGCAGAAACTCGGCGAGCGTGCCCGGTGTACGTGTACGTGTGCCCGCGCACGGAGCCGTTTGCGTAACCATTGCAAAACACGGGCCCGAGGAGTAGGGCTATTCCTGGGTCACCTCCTTGACCAGCGGAACATCTGCCCCACCGCACGCCCGGGCCGAGGGGAGGCCAAAGGCGCCCACCATGGCTCTGACAGACACCGGGCCTGCTGCGGGCCAGCCCTGCGCAGGACAAGTCCCTGCAGAGGGAACTTGCCACTGGCGAGGGAGAAGCCCGGGGGTCGCTGCTGCCGGCACCATCCCCATCCCCTCCCCAGCGTGGCCCTCTGAGGGGGCTCCCCTTGGGGGAACGCCCTGTGTCACCCCAAAAGGGTAACCGCAAAGGAGGCACCGTCCAGGCATGGGTTGAATCAATGAGCGTCGCCCGGCTCAGGGGGATGAAAAGCAACCAGGGGACTGAAGGGGATTGGGGCGGTATGTGAAAAATGGCCACGGAATGGGGGACACGACACAGTGAGAGGGAGTAAAAACGGCGACTGAGGGTGGAATGGCCACTGAGGGGTAGAGAAACAAGGGGGAAAGAGTGTCCCGGCCGGGAAGCGCAACCCCGCGGGGAGCTGCCCGTGACTGAGAGGCTGCAGCGCGCAGGCAGGTGGCAGGGCCGCCTGGGGGCTGGGGGACCAGCGACCCGTACACACAGACACACACACACCCCCTTCTCACCCACCTTGCACGGCCAGGACAGCGAGGGTGGAGAAGCAGAGACAAAGCAGGTCCTCCAGCGCCATGTAAGCCCCGCCGGGCGCCGGGAGCAGGGGCCGCCGCGGCCGCATCTAAGAGGGGAGCGCGCTCTCCCGCCGCCCCACCGCCATCTTGTGCGAGCGCCCCAGCCCCGCTGCCCGCCGGCGCCGCCGGGCCCCACTGCCGGGGGGCGGCCCTGTCCTGCCGCTGCTCCGCCTTTGTCAGCGGGTTTGCCGCCGAGCCGAGGGGGCTGCGCCCGCCCTCCTCCACCCCAGCCGCACCAACAGGTTGCTGCCAGCCAGCGGCGGGGGGAGCAGCCGCGGTGCCTGAGGGAGGAGAAGCGGTGAACGGGCTGCAGCGGCAGGTGCGGGGCTCCTCCGACCTCCCCATGCCAGCGCACGGGGGCTGTAAACATTTTATACGCCTTTTGATTCGTTCCTTTCCCCCTCCTCGTTAGATTTGTGGCGTTTCTTTCCTCTTTGCCGCAGGTGAGCGCAGAGGACATCGCGCTACCCCAAACCAGCCGCTGCCCTCCCACTCACGGTGCTCCCTGCGGACACCTCTCCCCTCCGTCCTGTGAGCGCTGTGGGACCCTTTGCGGTGCTCACCCTCAGCCGCTCAGCACTGACCGGCACGAAGGCATGAGGTGTCCAGCTTGCATGGGCACAGCCACCAAGGGCTGATGGCCGTTGTCCCGCAGGGGCAGGCCCATGTCTGTGGGGAGGAGGTGAGGCTGCTGCCCACACACACGGAGAGACCGCACCTCCACCACTCTGCGGCCCCGATAGGGCTCGACAGCTCCTTCGGGTGTATATCCTTCACGGGGCTTTCCAGGTGGTGAAGTCCAGCCTGTGCTTCTCAGCCGTCTTCAAAGCCAATAAAACACACACGTGCATGGCACCTGTGCAGAGAGCGGCAGGAGCCACCCGCCTGCCAAGCCAAGCAGTGGGAATGAGTCAGGGAGATGAAGGGAGAGATGGAGACCAAGGCTGCTGCCTCCCCAGCTTGGCAGGGTCCCAGACACAAGGTGAAGCTGGAGGTGCAGGATTAGTCCTGAAGGCAAATGGTACCAAGACCTTTAGGCAGTGGTGGCTGGCACCAAGCAGAAGGGCAGTTGGAGCCAAGAATGGGTAAAGGGGAATCTGCTTTGGTCCCTAAGAGGAGAGGCTGCCAGGCACACTGGGATGTTTTATCCAGCAGTGTGGAATGCAGGGAGGGCTCCAGCTATGCAGAACATGAAAAAAGAAACCTCTTTCATCCAGACTCTCCTATTTATTAGCTTGTATAATGAGCTATAAAAACTTGAATGAAACCAGAAAGGCTGCATGGTGGGAAGCAGGTTTGCCATGTGTCTGAGTTATGCCACTGGGAGTTAGTACTTTGCACCATTACTACAGACCTGGGAGCCAGCAGCCCCCTGCTCTGGGCAGATGTACAGGGAAGAAAAGGGGATAGTAACAGCCATGCTCCCTTCTGCACTGCTCCAGCGTGGAGCTAAAGATTAACAACCTCTGCAAACCCTCCTCTTGTCTCTGGGCCTTTCTCACCTGCTCCTTTCTGTGTGAGGTGGTTTTAAAGGTGCTGTCAAATTGCTTTAACTGTGCTATAGAGGAGTGTCTCCTCATTGTGTCTGCTGGTGGTTTCAGACAGACCTCTGCCCTTGTTTCCTCAAATCCCAGCCATTTCTCATCCATTTAAATATGGAAACCTTTACCCAAAAGTCAGGCAAGTCTGGCATAATAAATAATGAAAACCGCAAAATACAACACATCTGTGTTAAGGCATTAACCCATCTCCCTTACAGGGTTGCACCTAGCCAGGTCAGGATTAGAAGCAGGCACCAGCTTCCAAACACCCAGATCCAATTCTTGTCTTTGCCTGGTATGACAATGTTACTTGATTTCTCTGTGACACTTCTCCGTTTCCTGCATGTCAGTGGAAACAGGAATTAAAACAGCATTTAGACAAAACCAACCCTGTGGAAGATACATTCCTTGAGCGTCTGTCCCTGGGCAAAAGAGAAAAAAGAACAACATAGCAAACAGCCCCTGATGTGTGAAAGCACCAGGAACCTGACCCGGAGCACCGGCTCCTTTCACACCAACAACACATGTGCTCTGCTAGAGTAACACCAAGTCTTCACCATCCACTCCTCTTACCACATCCCCACAGACAAACTGACCTTTTACAACCAGTTTTTCCACAGGGAGACTCCTTCACAGCTTAATCCAACACTGGCTGACGTGTGCCTCCACAGGAGCAGGCCTATGGCTGCAGGGAAGCAATCCTGGTTTCACTGCTTCAGTGAAATGACTTCTTGTGGTGCTTGTAGAGGACACAGGACCTGGAGAAAGAGCCCCTTGGATTTAGGCAGGATCAGGTAACTCCCTGGCTGTGAGTCCATAAAGAACAAAGTGACAGCAGACAGCCCAACAGCAGGGACATTCCTTCCCCAGATAATGGCATTTCTGCCCCAGTACTTAAAGCAAGCAAAAGCCCCCGTTTGTGTGCTGCAGACTCTCCAATGTTCCCATCCCTGTTGGTGAAGAGTTTCTTTCTACTTTCTAATAGCTGCGAATCTCTGATAACTTTGAGCTGAGAAAGTGTGAATGGCAAAGAGCAGCAGCAGCAAGTGGCAGGTGGTTGTGGTTGAGCTTTTTGTTCCCCCTTTGGGAGACATCACTTCTGTGCTCCAAAAAAGAAGGCGTGGTGAGTCAGGATATGGACAGTACATCGTACACGTCACAGGCTTGTGTAAGACCCAGCAATGAAGAGCTCATTAGGGAAATCCAGCAAAGTTATAGATTTTTCTAGTTCAGCAGGAGCTTTTTCCATGTAGCTGAGGGGAGATGCATGCTTTTGAAAGGTTGGTGCAGATGCAAGAGGCCTTGAAGCACAGCAGTGTGTGTTACAGAGCTACCTGAACCAGAATTTGTCCACGCTCTGAACCCAAACCCATGCTGAGCAGCCCATGTCCACACCCAGCCATAGAATTCCAACTACCAGGATCCAGTTGTGCAAAGCACTAAACAAGTACAGGTGAAGAACAATGCTTTGATCCAGAAAAGACCCTCTGAAATAAAAGAAACCCAAAGAACAGGGAAAAGCCATTCCAGAGAGAAAGCAGTGAGGAACAAGAAGATTCACAGCCCATTGTGTGTTTTTATTAAACAGGCAGTGCAGTATTGTCCCAGTTCCAGGATGAATTCTATCACTGACAATGGTGTCTGGCTGCCTCCTGTGGACTGGGGTTCAGAGCATCGAGAAGCTGTGGTCCAGGGTCAGAGCAGTTAAAGCAAATGAGAGAAATAGAAGTGAATTCAAAGTTATGGGACACAGCAATTTAAAGCAGGATAGCTGTTTTAAAAACCATGATGAGGCTGTTCTTATTCCAGGCGAGGGTCGCTTTACATTCTCTTAGTTTAATCCACTTCACACTGAAGAGAATAGTTTTGATTTGGAATAGGCACTTTCTCTGCTGACTGACTGTCCCGTCCAGTCCCCACCCCCCCAGATCACTGATCAGGAACAGCAGCTCAGATACAAATCCCCACAGTGCCAGACCCTACAGCTCTGAAGTTATAGCAGTGGAAGCTTTCATGGGTGCAGTTGTTAATGCCCTCCAGTTTGGCAGGTATGAAGTGTTGCCTGCAGCTACTCAATCCCCATCTCACAGGGGGTCAGTGCCTGAAACATGCTTGGGACCATGCTTAGGTTCTTTCTCTCCCAAGCAGGATTAAACTTCCCGGTCTCAAATACAGCCTTGCTCCAGTTTATGAGCACTCCAGACAGGTCTGCTACACTAAGTTTGACATTTTAGGATGCATTTAAGCTGCTCTAATAACCAGAAGAGTTGTCTGTTCTTCCCTTTGTGTTGGCATTAGTGCTTAAATGAGCCTGGAGCTGGACAGAGGGAAGGATGGTGCTGAAAACTTAATTGGCAACAACAATAAGAAAATCAGCTCCAGCGCTCCACTCACCCTAGAGTTAGTGCCAGCACAAGGAGAGGATTTGGAATATGCAGACAGAGGCACAAGGAAGCTTTCAATGGCAGCACAAAGCTGCATGGGCTCAAACCCCGCAAAACTTCACCCTTGGTCTTCCCAGGAAAGAAGTCTCTGAGGGACCTTTTCCACCAGGACTCGCTTTGCTGCCAGGCTTCTTCTGGTCTGGCAGCAACTTCGGCACTAGAGGGAACATTGACTTCCAGGCAAGAAGAGTGTCTGTGGCCTCCTGTTCGGTATGTGTGAGCAATGCCAAACAGGAGCAGCTGGTTGCACATAATAACATGCATTGTGTAAGTGAGCAACACAATAAGCAATTTGCTTGACAACCCAGGGACACCAGGACAATTCTGTATCACAGAGAAGAAAGAAAAGAGCTAAAAAACATGTGATGACCAAAGCCTAAGGGAGCCTCAGTATACTACCCATTCATTTCATTACGCTTGCTCTTATAAATATTTATGACACAGCCCATCTCATCATTCTTCCAGGAATGAGTGTTGTGTTATTGTTATACCCAGGGAGGGCTTTCCCTCTTCCTCTGGGCCTGCTGCAGGCAGTTGGCAGTTGCCAAAGATAGATAGGGAGCAAGAGTGGGACATTAACCATGGAAAATGCTACTTAAAACAGAGCTCAGGGGCAGATATTGGCAGGTGCGTTGTTAGAAGAAAAACAAATGGAAAAGACAGCAAATAATGAGATTCAGAAGCTTGTGTTTAAAATGTGTTCGTGGCAAAAGGGATTTATGCATAGGAGGGCCCTACAGCCACAAGTGAACAGAGACTCACCCTGAGGCTGCACCCTGCATGGATCCAGGATGGGAGTTTTGATTGAGATGAATGCCAGGCTGGGAAAGAGCAGCAAGGCTCAGGTGTGTTCTGAATATCAGCATCATCTGCCTGCAGAAGGAAAAATATGTTAAAGTAAGGTAAAATAATCCCACCATTTATAAAGCTTTGTTCATAAAACTTGGAGTGGGGTTTTTTTCCTCTTTAATTTCTGTTGCTACATGGATATCCCCTGTGCCCCGTTCCTTGCTGTTACTGGGATTTGCCACCCAAGTGAAGCTTTACAAAATCAAATGCTAATCTGCCTTCTGCAGAGTCACAGCAACTGATTCATTATTCAAGACGAGTCACTCGCATTGGGTTAGTGATGGCCTGATTTACAAACACATGCTGGGTTGATTTTAGGTGAAATGGATCTGTTTCATTTCAGTCAGTCTCCCTTTCTGTCATCTGAGGCTTGTGTGTGTGTATTTGTTAACCAGCTTGTTCACCATCAGCTATAATCAAATCAAGACCTACAAGAAACATCCCGATGTGTTATAGAGGAGTCACATAGAACATCACTGTCTTGTAAACACGCATGGCTATCAAAAATAATATTTGCTCATAAACAACATCTGTGGACTTTTCCCTACAGCAGTTACCAAGTGAAAGTTTAGTCTAAATTTTATACTCTGCTATGATACCTACTAACTAAAGGCTGCTTTGGGGCATAAAGAACACATGTAACATCAAGGAATCCTGCACAGTCGGGGCTGCCTTCAGAAACACCCGTCAGGCTTCTTTGTAGTGGGAAACGTGTTCATGTGCCAAAACCGAGGATCTGTTCCCAAGTTTTATTAGATTCACAGAGCTGGCTATAAAATGCCATGCGAGAAGCGAAGCAGCCCGAACAGGAGGCTGCTGGTGCACATCATCATGCCACCCTCTTGTGGCTAAGCCCAGGAAATAGAGCAATGGATGCCCAAGGACATTGCCTAAATGCCACCGGGTTATTTTCAGAGTGCTTTACTCCACGCCAATGAGCACCCTGCGTGGACAAGCAGCAGGGGCCACCTTTCAGATGGTTTAGGAGCCAAAAGCAAGGTGGAAATAAAACCATCCCTGCACTTTGGAAACTTTGGGATCTGAATCTGATCTGAGGATGGGATTTCATTCCAGTGTGATGTGAAGGTCTGCAGATGTTCATGGTAGAGAGATGTTTGACTTCCACACTTCTGGCTATTCTCTGCTCAGAAACTGTGACCACAAACCTGCTCCTTGAGATAGTTTTAGCTATTCTGTCCTTTCATAAAGAGAACCTGGTGCTTTTACACATTTCTATTCAAGCACTGAGAACCCCATCAACCTTTGCCTTCCAGAGAGCCCCAAAAATGTGCAGCACAAGGTGGTTTGGCAACTCTCTCTCAACCCCATCTACATAAAGAGTTCTAATTCTCAGAAACAGCCAGTTCACCCCAAAAGCAGGTGCTGGCTTTCACAGCAACCTCGGTGCCTTTGGATAGCACAGGCTATTTCTATCCATCAGATAGTTCTGCAAACTGAAATAGGTGATGTATTTATTTATGGATTACAGACCACAAGAAAGAGTAGCTTTGCACTATTGTCAACCTCCCAGCACTTGGTCTGCTATAAAGAATGCATCATTGTTCAGTGTTGGTTTATGGTTTAAGTTCCAGTGAGCAATGTGGACCAGCAGACTCAGCAAAGATGAAGGCAGCACGGGGTATTAGTAAGAGAAATAGCACCATCTGACTGAAGAGTATTAGAAAAACAATGCAAAACCTGTGAAGTTCTTAGAGTGATTTTCCTGTCAGCTCCAGCAGGCAAAGCCCTGCTTTTACCTCTCATTGAGAATCACCCACATCTATGATTACAGCTGATTTTCACTCTGCTTTCTGCCAGTCAGGAGCTAATTCGATTTCAGATAAACACTAATTAACACTGGACGTCAGTGCTGTGGCCAGCAGGCACCACTGCACCAGGGCACTCAAACACAGCGAGGGATCAAAAGAGCCTCCGCCGCTTCCTTTGAACTCCTCAATTAAAATGTTCACCAATAAAGCTATTGTTTTACATCTGCTTCATCCAGGCGGAGAGAGGGCAGAGAGCACAGTGATCACTGCCTCTAATTAGGCTGCTTTCCCTTTCTTCTTACAGGTTGCCTCCATGTGGGTTTTTTCCTCTGGACCAGTGGAAGAAAATGACGTCCAGACCATTCACGATGCAGCTATCGCACTGCAAGGCTGAAGCAGACTGAGAGCAAAGCTGTGGGGAATCTGATTTCCCTCTGGTGAGCAAAAAGGGCATCAGTGCCTTTCTTGGGAAGTTTGATTGATAGCTCTTAAGGAGGACTCATAAAATGTGTCTCTGGCTATTTAGGTAATTCTCTTTTGAAGATGAAGGAGAATATTAGATTAATCCAACTGCTATAATCGCATTAGCTCCTGCTTTTAAAGAAAACATATTTTATGGCATCTGTATTCTAACAGAAACAACCTGTGGCTGCACAAGCCCTGGGCTGGTGCTTTGCTGCTAAAGCTGCTCTGATCTCCTTGGAAGGTGTTTTCATCCAGCTGTTGGGGAACTGGTGTAAATATACCTGACTTGTGCCATCATCCCACACAGATCACTTCTGGGCAACAGAGAAACCAAGGCTAGGGAGGACCACAGGGTCTGAATTCCACTCTTATCCATAGGGAAGCTCACTTAAACTCAGGATTAAGGCAAATTAGCAGGAGAGCAAGAAGGCTGCAGGGCAGCTGCCTGGGCTGTACAGACAGGGAACATCAATCTTCAGAGCTGTCATCCCGCAGCATTCTGGAAAAGCTAGATGGAAACACCAGTTGAGTATCTAGTGTTGTCTGTACAGCAAAGGTTTAGTAACTCCCAATGCTGGGAAGCAGACGGGTACATCCCTGTGAGAACACACTGCAGTGTGTATCCCATGGGAGGGTGTAGTCAGTCCTATGTACAGGCAAGGTACAATAAAGTCCCCACTACCACCATCCAGTATCCAGAAACTTCACAGAAGAAATACTCTTGATGGGAATTGTAGAGCAGGTATATCTTGGATGGGGCACACCAATTTACCTCCGCACCAGCCCGCTGTGTTCACTCATCCTAATCTGCTCATGGTTGTCTGACAAGGACCCTGGGCAAAGAAGAACTGATTAACTGATTATTCACACCTGGAAAGAAATGGTATCTGCTCTCAACAGCACTGAAGGGAGGGAAGAATCAAGATAGTGACCACAAAGGAGATCAAGCCATGGCTTGTGCTCACTAATGGCTAAAACTCACCTTCTGGGAATCCATTTATTGGTGCCAAAGGATGAAAGAAGTTCAGGATGCCCCAAAACCAGAGCGGTTGCTGTGAGTCTGGGAAGTTCAGTTCCTCGCCTGGCCCTGAAGCTGTGATGAGCTTTGCCAGGCTGCCAGGTGTCAGGAGATGCCTGACTTCACAGGTCTAGCTTCTCACCTTGCTCTGGTTTCTGGGTTGCATCTTCTGCAGCTCCACTCTTGTACCTCTATTCACCAGCTAAGCCAGTCTGACCCTTCGGTGAAGAAGCTGTGTTACCTTAAAACACTCCTTTTCCATCCAGTGTGCTCCTGGATGCTGCAAACAGCACATTGCTTATCCCAGGATTTAATCAGATTAATTAAGCTGCACTTCTATTAATTTAAATTACAAGTATCTGAGGGCTCAGCCAAATCAAGTGATTTATGGGCTGTATCAACCTAATTAATACCACCAACTCTTAAAATAAAAACCTAATAAATTAGTTTATTATACAGACACAAGATCGACTTATTAGCTTTGGGTCTCCAGTGACATGGTGAATTTGATGGAAGTTTTACATCCTTGTTGGGAAAAGGTCTTCTTTTACTTCTGTAACACAAGCAGGAAGGAAAAATATCATCTACAGGGCAGGGGAAGGGAGAAACAACAAAAGCTCAGTTATCAAAACAGTAGCCAAGGCAAGAGGTCCCCAAAGCCTTGCTGTACACAAATTGTGTGGGTTTTATAACAGCAAGTGCCCACAGGAGAATAGTTTATCTGACTTCTCCCAGGCAGAACCTGCCCTGGTCTGTGTGCTCACTGTTAAACAGCCTGCAACAGTGGTGCACCATGGGATGGGAATGGAAAACGAGAGGCTTCTGCTTCAGTCCCGGAGTTCACGCTCAATTTCCTGAGCTCTAAGGTTGTTTCCCTTTGCTTTGCAAATCCCCCCTTGGAGCAAAGAGCCACATGAGAGACGCACGATGGAAAAAGGAGCAGGCTCCATCTCTTCAGCCTTTGCTTACAAAATATGTTCTTCAAATGCATTTGTCTCATTGTGTTCAGAATAACAGCCTTCTCCAGCAAAGGGAAGGAACTGGGAAGGCTTTGCTGTGAGAGAAAATGGGGCCATTTATGGTATAATTACATAAAGACAATGCCATCCTGTGTGTCTGTCGCCGTGATTTATTATAGTTACACAGAAAATTGGCTGATTGGACCATAAAAGATTGCTGGAGGCGAACCTGAACCCCTTTGCTTTCCTGTCTGCCACTCTACACACACAAGCCAATGAATTAACATCTGTAACATACTTGGAGAAATGACACATCTTTGCTACTTTAAGAGGTGCCAGAACAAAGGAGCTTAACAGACACGGCCACATTTACTATCTCTGCCTACACAGAAAGGCTCTGCAAACCCCACCACTGCTTTTGCTGATGCACATCAGGGTCTGAGGGTACTTTATTCCATTCCATCCAGTGTTAGCTGGGTCATTCCAAAGGTTTTTCCCATCATGGGAAAACTTCCCCACAGTTTCTCTGTGCAACTACAGTTCAACAGCTCAGCCAGCTCCACATCAGAACTTACCAACATCTTTGTTTAGGGGCTCCCTGCTCATACCAGAACAGCCTCCCTGGTCCAACAGTGTCTCTCCAGAGGAAGAGCTCACATCTTCCTTCATTCAAACCATCAGCAACAGCTTGTAAAACTTCATCCCTTTGGTCCATGGGCAACTTGCAGTGCATCTCACTCACACGTGAAGCATAAAGAGGAGCCTCTGCTCAAAGGGCGGGGCACAGCGAGATATGACAGCGTGGGAAGGAGGGACTTCCCATGAGACTCTGGAAAGAGGGTTGATCCTCTAACTCTATGGAGCTGGATGAGTCTGAAGGTCCTCATGCTCTTCAACTTCCCGCTAGCCAAGGGCAGACAATGCACAGGGTGCAGCCCCTCTGTTTGGTGTGGGTCATATATCACAGCAGTACCTGGAACAGGCAAGCTAAAAATAATCTGGAAGGCAAAACAGCAACAGTGTATGGAAAAAACCAAACCACGAGATGATTTACAGAGCAGCAAACTCCTTGCGAAGCCTGGAGGGGAGGATTACACCTAAACACAAACTCCTCTCAGTAATTCCTGCTCCCCAGTCATTAACCTGCTGCTAACCTTGCTGCAAGCAGCATTAGCTGTTGCTTCAAGTGTGGGTTGAAGAGCGCCAGCTTCTACTAATAAAAAGAGGAGGAGAAACATTTCTTGTGGGTAAAACAGAACTCATCTGTACCCTTCCTGCTGGAGGAGTTTCTCATGGCCGCTGTGAGCAGAACAGCGGCAGCCCTCAGTGACCACAATTTGTGGTAATACCACAGAATTACTTGTTTTATTTAAAATGCTTCAGCTGGGAGAGCAGAGAATTTGAGGCACAAAATAGACTGTATTAAAAATAATTATATTCAGGAAGAGCAGGTTGGTTTTATCACAGCTGTGGTTCCAGGCAGTGGTTCTGCATGAGGGCAGGGTCATTAGAGCAGCTCTCCTGTAAAATGGTGTCTGCTGAACGTGTGGCCAGAGAAATTTTCCAATGAAAGCCTGAGCTAATCCAGGAATTGTATTAAAAGGTGTAAAAAGGGTGAATGGCACTGAAATGTTTCAGCCTGTCCTTTGCTAAATGTTAATGGAGAAATGCTGTGTAATGGGACCAACCTCCTGCAGAAGAATCGGGTCTGGCCACTGACAGGATGAGAAATGAAAACAAGGCTTTTATAAAGATAAAAAGTAACTCGTACTTGAGAGCAGCCTCAAGCTGAGAGCTGGGGTTCCTCCTTGGACAACCTGTATAATACAAAAGACAAAGCATTTTAATTCAGTGCCAGGTCATAACCTGGCTGCAAAGAAAACTGAACCTTGGTGTAAACCAAATGATGGAATTGGGATCATTGAAAAGAATCATCATGAAAATCATGTCTGAAGGCAAAACCATCCCGAGGGAGGGGCCACTACTCACACAGTGACACAGCACGGGCTTCAGGAGCAAATCCCCCCCAGATGTTTTGCATCCTGGTTTTCAGGATATGAAGTGATCTCAGGTGCACTCGCACTGCATGTGGGCATGAAGTTGCTCCAGCCAGAACAGACAAGACAACCCAAGATGGAAAGGACACAGGGATGGGACCCTTCCAGGGCTAGAGACTATGCCCTGTTGGGATGGAAAGGCTCTGGAAATGGGTTTGTATCCCAGGACCAGCAGCAGGGCCAGGGCTGTCTTTCTCAGTCCTGACTGATGCAATTCCCATCCGGAGCCTACGGACAGCTGCAGCGCAGGAGTGGAAATTCCTCCCGACCCTGAGCGCGCACAGCAGGGAAGAGCATAATCTCCGTGATTTACAGGCTACAGCTCTAGTTTAAAATACATTAGGCTCCAACTATTTAATTACTGGGCACTACCAAATCACAGAGACAGAGGAGTCAGTCACGTCTGCTAATGCCAACATTTATCATCCTATTTATCTACTCCAGCTTCTGAGACCCATATCAAATCACTTCCCTGTATTAGCTAATAATGTATGAGTTTATTCCTGTACCTCTGGGCAGCCCTCAGTGGATATTATAGCACTGCTGGCAGCACACATCCACCTAGGGATAGATAAACTTGTTTAGAGCATATAAAGAATTGTAATCACCAGCTAAAACTCAAATCCAAATCAAAGCTTTTTTCTCTGCTACCTCCTACCCCCCAGATACTAATTCACACCAGAGAGTAAATGCAAGCAGTGCTGGAGCTCTCGGTCTGGCTGAAAGGCTGCAAAGCTCCTGATAGTTCTGAGAAATCATTAAATGTCTACATTGTGTGGCTGCAGAAAGGCACAGAAAAATGAAGCCATATCTGAGAGCCAGAGAGCAGAACATGGGGCTCTCTGGGCAGCAGGTCACATCCCTCCAGGAATGTGTCCCCATCCTGCTCCCCCATGCAGGGAGGATAGAACTGAGCTGGGACAGGCGTGGAGGCAATGCTGGCTTCTGCAAGACTGGAGATACCAAATCAGCTGTAGAAGAAATTCAGTAGGAGAAGCAAATTTGTCTGTGGAAATATTGGATCTGTAAGAAAAGGCAAGAGGAAAGGGAGAAACTCCTGCTCAACCTCTTCTCAGTAAAGCCCCAATAAACGCAGCACAATCTTCCTCTATGATTCTATGATTCCTCTGCCTGGCTTTTCCCTCTGAAAATTGTATGCCTTTGATTTTGCTTGCTTATGCTGCTGTCCATAAGGAAAACAAGTTTAGCTGATGTATCTGGAAACTTTCAAGCAGTATCATTTTCAGAAATACTTCACATCCTCTTGCCTTTGCATGTGGGTCTGTCCTCAAGATGGGCATAAAAAGGGAAAGCAGAGGCTTTCCCTCCTCCCAGAGAGTCCCAAAAGAGCACAGTAAAGCAAATGTCCTTTTATTCCATGGCAGGTTTTCTGCTGGTGCCTTTTGCTTCCATTACTATGATGGTTATCATAGAATCCCAGACTGGTTTGGGTTGGAAGGGACCTTAAAACTCACCCAGCTCCAACCCCTGCCACAGGCAGGGACACTTTCCACTGGAGCAGCTTGCTCCAAGCCCCTGTGTCCAACCTGGCCTTGAACACTGCCAGCGATGGGGCAGCCACAGCTTCTCTGGGCACCCTGTGCCAGCGCCTCAGCACCCTCACAGGGAAGAGCTTCTGCCTAATATTTACTCTAAATCTCCCCTCTGNTGTGTCCAACCTTGAACACTGCCAGGGATGGGGCAGCCACAGCTTCTCTGGGCACCCTGTGCCAGCGCCTCAGCACCCTCACAGGGAAGAGCTTCTGCCTAATATTTACTCTAAATCTCCCCTCTGGCAGGTTAAATCCATCCATACATAAACATATATATGTATATATACAGAAATTATCTGGTGGTTTGTTATTATCCCCTATCAACCTCTATCTAATTTTATTTGCCAAGCAGGTGATCTTTCCTTTGAGCCTGGCAATGCTTAGAAAACACAAATACATGGAGCATCAACTGAGCGGTTGTTACTGAAAAGGCAGCTCCATAAGAGCAAAGCATTGCAGGGAAATTATCTCTGGACCTTCATAAAGACCTCTGGAAGAGTTCAGACACGATTCTGTCTTAACTGATAGCATCAACTGTCCCCAGTTCGGGGAGCAGTATCCATAGAAACTCAGGGGCCTTGACAAGATGACAAACAACACTGCGAGAGCCTCATAATAGCAGAAATGAGAAGCTGTGGCCAAAAGAACCCACTACCAAGTCAGGCATTTTATGGTGTGCAATGGGTGGGCCCTGCCTGATGGAAGCTTGGATGCTGGAGGGGGGCAAAGCAGAACCAGAGGATGGAAAACCAAGACTTGCCAAAGCCAGATGGGATTTCTGTGCCAGGGAAATCAAACAGTGTTGTTGGGGATGTGGCTACAGGGTGTTGCTCTGTATAGAGCCACCTATCCCAAGTAACAAGTGATAGGATAAGAGGTAATGGCCTCAAGCTGCAGGAGAGGAAGTTGAGGCTGGATATTAGGAAAAATTTCTTCCCCGAAAGGGTGATCAGACTTGGAAC
Source organism: Agapornis roseicollis (assembly GCA_002631895.1). NCBI lineage: Eukaryota > Metazoa > Chordata > Aves > Psittaciformes > Psittacidae > Agapornis > Agapornis roseicollis. Next base: position 144,212 of record NDXB01013860.1, read on the forward strand.
AGGCAGTGGTGGAGTCACCATCCCTAGAAGTGTCCAAGAAACATGTAGATGAGGCCCTTAGGGACATGATTTAGCAATGAATGTGGCAGTGCAGGGTTAACGGTTGGACTCTATGGTCTTAACGGTCTTTTCCAACCTACCTGATTCTATAAACCAGGAGCAACATCACTGGGAGCATCTCGGGAGCATGACAATGCTAGCACAGAAGCCTGGTCGTATTTGGGAAGAGTCACCCCACAGCACAGCCTTGTGGATAATACTTTGGCCACCGACGATGTGCTGGGGCCCAGGGAGCCCTTGGGAACCACAGCGGGTGGTCCCAGCCCCCTTTCTGAGCCTTTCTTGGGTTTTAACCACCTCTTGACCAAACTGTGGCTCCTTCTGCCAGGCGTGGGCAGAGCGATGCCACTGGCAGCACAACTTTCCCATGCGCAGCAGGAGAGCCCATCGCCCGCTGCTTTGGAGCTGCAGCATGCTGCTCCCTGCGCTCATTGTAGCCTCATAACTCATTGTGCAGGCAGGCCTGACCTTGGTCTTAATTAGCTTAAAACTGCACAATAAAATTACAAAAAAGTAAAAAAAGAGGAATAAAAAATAAAGGGAAAACCCTCCCTAAAAGCCAGTTGCAAATCAAAAGAGGCAACAGTGAGAGCAAGCAATGTGTCACCACAAGTGTCTGAGTCAATGGAAACCTTGTTAGGTGGGGAACAAGGGTCTCTGCTAACAAGCTCTTATCTGTGTTTTTGTTTTCTATTGAAGGTGCATGTCATTAGGAGGAGTGTTAACAAGAGCTCTCAATAGCTTCATATGGCCAGTGGCCTCTGAATATTCATGAAGGTGTGAACAGAATGTGGGAAAGCTCTGGAAGAAAAGGCAAGAAAAGCGGCAAGAGGACTGATTGTGCAGGGAAGAAAGGAGCTGGGGCTCTGTGGGAAAAAGGGATCCTGAATCCCTCAAACAAGAGCGTATTCCCCAGGCAAAACCTGTCCTTCAAGCTGTGTGGATAGTATTGAGGGAGCAAAAGATGTGGGATTTCTCTGAGCAGCACTGGCAACAAACCAGCTTCTGTCATTTTTGGTGGCAGTGACCAGGTTTGGGGTTTCTTTAACTTCAAATCACAGCAGCCACTGGCTGCTGGCCACTGGTCTCCAAACCTGGAGAGCCAAATGTCAGCAATGTAAAACACAGATGTCCCTCCCAGCCTCACCCCTGCCTGTGCAGCAATGCAAAGCTCCTCTCATCCCACATGTCCCACTGGTCCTCCTGGTGATAACCATCAACACCCTGAGACCTGCTGCAGCCCCAACCACAGACATCACAATCTCAACATCCAACGTTACCCTCAATACTAACACAAAAACCCCAGCACCCAGGCTGGCGGGAACGTGCACTCTGCAGACGCCCATCATTTCTCATGGGGGAAGAGGCAGGCACCTATTTTTGGGGATGTGTAACCCTCTCTCCAGGTTTATTAGGTCCTGGGAAGGATCCAGAGAGTAATCTTTGCTGGATGCCTGATATTGAAGTGGGGATGAGCTCAGAGGAGATGGAGAAGACAGGAGGTAAAGAGGCACACTTAGATGCTGCTCCAGCACCGCTGTGTTCACCATGGAGAGGGAAACAACTCATTTGCACCCAGATACTTGCTACCCAGCACTTGCTATTCCAACAAAGCCTCCCAGCATCCTAAAGAAACTCCAAATTCACCTCTGGCAAGAGCCCAGCAGGGCTGCCCAGAGAGCACTGGGGAAAGATGCTTTTCCTATGAAACACCTCTGCAGGTTTTAGAGCTGCTGCTTCTGCACAATCCCAGGCTGAGGGACTTCAGCTGGGCTGTTTTAAGACTGAGCTCTTGCTCCACTCGGTTTGGAGCAAAATTATAGCAGGGAGTTGCCTCCTCTCGAAAGGCTCCAATCTCCCACATCAGTCCCGGATAAACAGTTTTCATTCAACAAATCAATGAATAGAAACAAAGTAGAGCAAAATAATGTCAAGTCATTTCAGCAATACCGACAGCTGCTGGGCTGCACAGGAGAAAGGGAGAGGCTGGATGGGGTGTGGGGGAATAGATTAAAACATGTAAAAAGCAATAAATCACAGCTAGGGGGGAATTATAAAACCATGAGCTGCTGCTGCTCCCACACAGTGCACTCAGTGTTTACTCTCTATTGCTAACAAAACTTAAAGTAGGATAGAACAGGAATAGCAAATAATCAAGATCATCCTTATTAGGAAAGCAAAAGGGCTTTTTTCCAGTGCAAAGATGTGAGGCAGAATGCAAAGTGGCTTGGCACAAAATGGGATGCGGTCCCAACCCCTCACCATCACTCCTTCCTCATCACAAACCAGGACTCTGTGCTCTCGCGCAGGAGGGTTCAACTTGGACCAGCTCTGTGCAGAATAAACTTTGGTGTAAGAGTGAATCCTCTTGCACTAAGGACCAAGTCTGAGCATTGCTCCAGGGACCATGCATGACAGCAGCACACCAACAGCTGCTGGTACAGGATTTCAGGGTCACTGATGTGCCATGGCCAAGTGACGCTCAAGAGCAGCGTGGGGAGGGGAAAGCCCCACTGTGCCTTAGACCACCCCGTGCAGAGCAGAGGCCAGTGCTCTCCCTAACACCCAGGGCATTTCCTAGCTCCCTCCAGCAGAGAGCCACAGACAGCACAGAGCCACCAGCCCGCTGAACTCAAATAAAACCTGCTTTAAAACGTGGGAGAAAACATGTTTTGTTGCAGCCAGAAAAGGTTGTGAGGTGTTCTGGCTGTGGAAGGCGAGGGGAGGGATGAGTCTCCATGGGAACCCTGCACTTGTTCATTGCCTACAGGTGAACGAGTGGCCTCATGAAGTGCCAATGGGTGACACTGCACCAGGGATGGGGAGAAACCTTCCCTGCACTTCGGAGCATTTGGGAGCTGTGAGTGAGCAAAGTGCCCTGGAAACGATGCCCATGAAAACTAGGATAGGTCTTTTTACCTGGAGCATGGGGACACCTCCCATCTAATGCCAGCACATGAGAGCTGCAGGCACATGAAGTGGGTATGAGCACCCAACATATCCAACTGGACCGCTGTGCCCTGCACCAGACCTGTGCAAGTCCTGCACCAAAGGACTACTGCACCAATGCTATTAATGTCTGTATATAGGATGACAAAGACAGGACAAGCAAAGCTTGCAACCAGAAAAGCCTGGAATTCGACTTAAAACTGTGCCAGTGCAAGCCAGGCTCTCCGCTCTTGCAGAGCAGGAACATGTTACAACCAGCAGGACAGCACAGCTGGAAAATAAGTTTACAACATTAACATTTCCAGGAGTAAGACCCATTGGTGTGTCTGACTACCACAAAGAATTGTCAGAGTTTATATTAAATAATTCATCTGAAAGCACACCTCAATTCCTCCAGTCTCCAATGTCCATGGAAGGGGTTGCAGTTGTAGTTCTTTCTGCTCATCCCACCTCAAACTGCAAGACACTATGAGGTCTTAGGGCACCTGGAAGAGGACAGAAATGCTTTGCCAGGATAAAAATCCTCCAGGTACAACAGCATGTGGAGAAATCTCCCTCCCTGCTTTCTGGTGATGAAGACTCAGCTACACATCTAGCTCAAAGGCACGACGAGCATGTGCCACTACCAGCCAAAACCCAAGAGCACACAGCCAGTTTCTGGTGTGACACTCGTATCCCTACTTGCATTGCACACAGAGGCCCCTGATGAAAGCTTTGCCACGTTATGGCAGGGCCCACACAAACCCCAGAGGGAGTAAGAATGCAACTTACCAACCACTGTTAGTTACCGGCTTATTTCTGAAAGCCACCAAAACAGGGAGTGCTTCCCTATGGGTTAAAAATCAGGAATGAATGAGTTAAAACATGAATTGTGACTGCCCTGAGCCCCCCAGCAGCCCTTTTGGGGCAGCACTAAGCAGATCAGGGGGACCTGCAGAGCCCATACGAAGATATACATCAGGCCACGTATGAGGTGACCGAGTCTCTTGGAAGACTGTATGAAGAGATGCATCTTGGTTACTGCATGAAGAGATGGCTCTTCCTGTAGCCTGTTTTGCTACAAACAGGTCCTTCTGGCCTCCTGCTTTGGTCCAGGGTCACCTCCTCCTCATGGTGCTTGGTTCATCTTGGCCTTCAAAACTGTGGATGTGCTGAACTCAGTGCGACAGCTCCGGCTGCTGGCTGCCAGGGGCTGCTAACAGCATCCACATGGAAACATTCAGGAGGGGGAATGTAGTTCTGCCAGGCCAATGCCTCATCTTCCTTTGTACCCATCTACCTAACCACAAGGGACCGGAAAAAATCACAGATGCTTTTGCTGAACACCCAACACGTATTTAAACTGCGCATTTTCCATCATTGCTGCTTTCCAGAGAGCAATGAAGGAAGAGATTTAATTACACACTAACTCTGCTAAATCAAAAAGAGAGACAGTTGAAAATAGGGGGAGGGGGGAAAACCATTTAATTCAATTTATTTAGCAGCTTCTTTATTGCAACAAAGGTTTTGTAATAAAACGCAGCAAAACTAATGCCTCCACTTTACATGATTAAAAGCCATGGAGCTAGGAAGGTGGGGGAGGGAAGGAGACCAATAAACCCACTGGAGTGAGACATGCAATTCTGGTAACGCGAACAGCAGGCACTTCATGTTCTAAATTTAAACACCTGAACTTCTCCTGTGCACAACATCGAAGTGAAAACTGCATGAGGACCTCTTTCCTTTCCAAAGGAACGGCCTGGAGAACCCTAAAGAGCACATAGGTCTTTACAGGATTCTGATACTCAAGTAAACAGGCAATTCAAGGCAGTGTCCTAATCTGACTGCCTATTTCATGTATTTATGCTCTATTATTGCCTCATTGAGAAGTTGAATCTCACACCAGCAGCAAACCAGCCTGCCTCACACATGGACACACACAGCACAAACAGGACTCGCTTCTCCTGGTAGGAAATAAAGTTTGTGATCCCCAGGCTCAGAGTTTAACTTTTCCATTATCTGCTGTACAGTGCTCCAGGGTTAAAGCATTACTGCACCACAGTTATTTCCATTGCCTATTCCCAAATGCCATCAGTAAGCAGGGAATGCATTTTCCATTCTAATCTAATGAAGTTAGTTGATTTTCAATGCTTTACTTGGTGCTTTGAACTCATTATTCCATTGGGTTTATAAAAATTAAGCAGTTCTGGGTAGATACTAATTATACTTTGTTCTGAATAAATGAAGTAATTGAAGACAAAGGGGGGCAGGAAGTAAAACTTCAACATGAAGAGTGAAACCCAACAGCTTTGCACATTGCACACTCAAGAGGAACTGCTGGAAGCTGCATTCAAACAGAGTGAATTAATGTGCTTCCACCAGAAACAAGCACAACCAAACCCAGCCACTGCAAATGAGAAGAAACTGCTGGCATCAGCACTCAAGTAGTTCAGTATCTCACTGCTCAGATCCCCGTATCTCATAAATATTCTTAAAAATATATGAAATTAAAACATTCATCTCAAAGACATCTGTGCAACCAATATTTACCACGCAACGAAGGCTCAATCCTGCTCCTGCTTGGAGCAGGTATACTCTTAGGCATAGAGGACACCTCTGATGAAGGCAGAAGTCACAAAGTATCATCTCAAATGTCAAAACAGGCTGGAAACCTCTTCTGCAGTGACAATACCATCTCCTGGACTATAAGGAACAACCTCAGAGCAGGGCAAAGCCACCACTCTCTGTTCCATCTCTGGTCCAGCACCAGACCAACACTTCAGCACACGAGGTGCAAGACTGCTACTCCCCCCCAAAATACTGATGCAATGGTCCTGAGCACTATCAGCTTCCTACCTCTGCATCTCAATTGCAACTGGCTTTGCCCTTCTTCCTGTGTCACTGGGAACTCAGTTGTTGACTGCAAATCAGATCTCTCATAAGGCATCTCTCACACCTTCACCTACAGGCAGGCATTTCTGCAAGAACTGCAACACTGATGATAAATCCTTGCAGCATTTCCACAGGATAAGAGAAAGTGGAGTCTGAAAGTGCTTAACTACTGTAAAGGAAAAACTGTAGGAAAGAAAGAAATACATAATTTATGTTGCAAAATAGAGTACTTACAGTACGTTGTACTTTAATAGCTTTTTGATATATATATATATTTAAAATAATGGAAGGATGCATCATTAAAAATTTCCATGTCAGCACTTATCACATCCTGTGCTAAATCAAAACCTAGCCTGGTTTACTTGCATAACATTCAGTTCTTCAGTTCCCCAAAAAAGCACTGTTTGCTGAAGGCCATTTTTGTTCTGGTTTTTAAACAAAAGGATCAATGTCATCTTAAAAACCATATACATTTACATTCAAGGGTAGTCACCTCTAGAAAAAAAACAAAAGCAAGTTAATTTAATATTGAACAAAATATAAACAACCTCGGAAAAGGTGGTACTATCCACGTGTAATTTTATACATATATGTATATATGAACAGTTATAGATATATGTATATATATAATACAGCATGAACACATAAGGAACACAATGGAATTCCAGAGTAACAGCTTATACTTGTTTCTACTCACTGTCATGTTGGTCTAGTTCAAATGCATCAGCACGTTTTCATGTCTCAATACTGACTGGAGCACACTCCATAGGGATGCTGAATTCACTTCAGCCACATTAACTACCAGGAGCAGACATTAAGAGGAGCTGGGCTCCTTCCCTGCCATGCCCTTCCCGAAAATAAAACTGTAAGCCTGTTATTGACCTGCTAATGGTGTTTTAACAGATCCACAGATAATTACTGTGATCCAAAAACCAGAAAATAGCCCACCAAACATCTCCATCTCAGAGGATATTTGCATTTACTACATGCCCGTTTGCTTTGGCTATCTTTTGTGCAACCTCCTCCACCCCCCCAAACCCCAGATCCTACTCTTATACACAGATTTTACAACCATGTTAAGTGCACCAGCTCCAATCGCTTTGGTGCATATGCCCAGCAGCCTAACTGAAAAGTGATGCAGTTTGATACAAAACAGACAGATTGTGTTAAATCCTGGAGTCTCAGGATCAAGCTGAAAAGTACAAAAGCAAGGAAAATACAAGGTTACAACATGTGGAGTACTAAGAGCGTAAACACTGAGAGTGATTCCAGATTTTCAAAAGATGAAAAGAAAATCATGCTCTGCTTCTCTCTAGCACCAAAACAGAAAGAAAAGGAAGTTCTTAGGTTTCTAAGAAAACCATTAAAACTTACAGGATTATCAGAGGCAAGCCCCAAGGGGAGAATTTCCTGGATTAAAGAGAATCATTTTGCTATGGGTTTCTATCCTGAACGACCTCTTGCAAGTTAAAAGTGACTTCACACACTTATGATGCTTTTTAGCCAAGCCTGCTGCTTAGTTAAAATCTGACTAGCAAAAACACAACTGGGATTGAATATCCTTTAGGCTTAGCAGGGTTACTTTAAGCTATACAGAAGGGGGTTTCTCAAATATAGCATCATAATCATGCTAGACAGCAGTGGTAGAAAGGACCCAGGACTGGAGCACTGAACAGAGAACAAACCTGGGAAACAGTCCCTTAAATCAAGCAGGAAATTCACAGAAGCAGTTCATATTGCCTCACGTGTAGTGTTCATAAGGTCTCTCCTCCCCAAATCCTCTGTAGACCTTTGAACTAGAGTACTGAGTTTTAAAATTGTAACAGGATGCATATACCTATATCATGCTAACGTGATGGGAAGAAACAGTATTACAAAACCAGCCCCAGGGAAAATGTCAGTGAGAAATGAGCTGCACTTGTAAGCTTATTTTAAAACGTACAGAGTTTCAGCTCTTTGACTTAAATTAGTTTGCATGTCAGAATAAAAGATTGTTATGCCCGTATCACAGTAAAATATCTTTTCACTTCCCCACTGAAATCAAGTATGATCAGGATAGGATTTCAAGCTGCTGAAAGAAGAGTATGATTTATCCTGGGGAGAGAAGAAATCATTGAAAAGAACCTGGCATCAGCTGAACTGAATCCAGAACTTCAATTCCTTAGGAAGCAGCTTAAAAGTCTTTCTTCTTAAAAAACAATTAACATCTAGACAGGTGATATGTCTATCTTGTGACCAGCTTCTAAGGAGTGAGACACATCCCTTTCATGAAGCATAAAAGCTATATGATAGCATTTAAAATGTAATACAAGTTGGAACCATTCAGGTAAACCCTCGCTGGGTAGTGAGTAAATCATCCACTATTATGTAATAAGATACCAAGGAACACACTGCAAAAATACATCAACTGTGTCATAATTCTTTTAAAAAGTGAAGATCTGGTGCTGTAGAAGTACGTTGGTTTCAGCTTCAGCTCCTCCCCCAAGAGAACACCCATAGTACTGTGTCATACCCCAGATGTTTGCTTTTATTTCCATCTTAAGCTTTCAAGTTATCAGGTCACTGGACTTTCATTTCCTGTATGGCACCAAATTTGCTCTTAAAAAAGTGTCTGTGTGTACGTGTGTGTACGTGTGTGTACATGTGGCAGGCACCAGAATGCAACATTCCATCCTATTTTCTCTAGTTTCCTACGTCTCCTTGTCCGGTGAAGCAGCCAGTGGAGCAGAGCTCTGCAGAGGTCAGTTACATTGCCTTCAGGGCAGCAATATGAGAGCCCAGGTTCTCTTGCAGGTAATACAGGAGGTGGAGTTCATAGTGCTCTCCTGACTCGGGCACCCTTATGCTGTGTCTCTCCTGAGGGTAAATCTAAAACATAAAATCAGAAGTACTGATAAGAGTTTGAGGCACCAACAATTTAAACCATACTCAAACTATGTAATCTCCTGCATTAACTCTGCACCTTGGCTAATACACCCCATCTTCCAGCAACTGAACCCAGAGATACCCCACTGCACCCTCCAATCCAGCTGTTGCTGTGCAGATGATCAGCCTGCCTGAACAGAAGCAGATCCTGTCCAAAGCCACCACATAAATCAGCATGCCCCAATTCTGCAGCACAGTGTGGGATAGCTGGGCTGCATCTTCACAGAACCAGGTTTAATTAAAAGCATAACCCAGTTCCACACTGCATGAACACTGCTGTACTGCCTCCAAACTGCAGGAGCAGCCTTACCTGCTCATTTGCCTGATATTTTCACTGGTTTACTCGTAAGATCTTCCTTTTAAAAAAATGTAAGGCTCATATCCTACAGTTTTACCCCAGAATTCCAAGCTGCCCAGCACAGCCATGTTACAAGTTCCAATGCTGGACTCCTCAAAGACATGCACATCACCTTTAAATCCTGATACTGGCCTTACCTGTAAATCATACGGTTTCCCAGCTCTCACCAAGAAACTGAGCAGAATACTAGTGTGTGCAAAGTGAACATTCTCATCCAAGAATCCATGTAGCAGCAGCAAACGGTTCGGTCTGAGAAAAGCAAGAGACAAACATTTGTAGACAGCATCCCAGAACCATGCAGAAAGCATCCTGATAACTACTTTTTATCTAGCTCAATGTGGCTCTGAAGTGCTAATCATAATTGAAGATATGTTTGTCATTTCTTTAGACATGCAAGATAGACTTTAATTACAGCTAGTATAAAAAGGATTAAATGGAATTGCCTGTAATTATGCAAATGTTCATTCAAGTATTAAGTTTATTAGTGTTGGGGTTTGGTATTTATTACTTTTTAATTATTATCTGTGCACTAGCATTTGTGATTCCAGGATTCAACTGTCAAGAACAAGGAGATAAAAACATGTCTCTGGGGCTTGAACTTTCCTGGTAGCAAAAACAGAAGCAAGAACTAAACTTACTCAGAAGGAAACTTCTCCGCCTGCATGGCCACTGAGCCTAGGTAATAGCCCTGCTCGTTGTGATCCGGGTGGCCCATGTAGCGCTCTGTGTAACCAGTGTCATAGAAAATCCATAGTGTGACGGGTGCTCCAGCAATGGCAACCTGCAAGTTCAACAGGGGTCTCAGCATGGGGAGGGGACTGACAATACCTGACCCCAATGTGGGGATGTCCCTCCCTCCCACAGCTCTATCCCAGTACAACTGTTATTACCCAAAACACACTGGTTAAGTTTACAATGCACAGCCTGCAGTGGAAAAAGAAAAGCAACCCTTGTTCTCCCTCCCACCATTCATACTTATCAGCACAGGTCAGCTCTGACCTACATGTGCTTTTGTCCAAAAAGCAGAGTGCTCTGGTTTCAGGTTGCAAAACCTGTGTTCATTTGAATATCTAACAGAAATTGGGATCAACAGGTCCCTAGGACTCAGCAAACTACTCTGCACCACCAGCTTTCACAGCAGAGAGGCTGTGAAAGACTGACCAATGAGAAGAAGAAAAAGAAAACCCCTTTTGCATGACAATAATCCTTAAGGACGTGAGACAAGTAATTATTAAACCTCTCAGTAATATTCAGGTTGGAAAGCAAGAGCAGCCACAAAGAACAAAACCCATCCCGAGAACAATATCCAGCTCTTATCATATCTATCTTTGAGACTTGTCCAAGCGCAGTCTGGCCGTTTACTGTAGTGATCTAAAGCCACAAAATCACAAGAACCTCTTTTCAGTATCTCTCCCAATGCCCAGGCTGCCCTCCTGGCTGCTTCAGAACACGCTGCTACAAAGCAGCATGGGCAATTTGATCTGGAATAGATCAGGCTGCAAAGAAACTATTCTCTCAGGGCAAGAAAGAGGGGAAGAGAAGCAGAGGTCTCATTTTTCAGCAGGATCATTTCCCTTAGCTGGTTCAAAGCACAAAGAGTTTGGCAGACACAAAACTGGCAACAGTTGATAGTATATAAGGTACCTTCTGCATAGGTGACCCAAGACTGGTACAGCTATACCAGCACAGTTGAGTTACTGCAAGCTCAACAGTCCAACAGTTTAAAGCTCTCTTACATAGTTCCAGAGAGGCAATACTGTTCTGTGCTCAGGTGAATGGGGTGTCTTTGTGCTATGAACACCATGGGAGGTTACATGATTAAGGGAAAAAATTTGTCTGCATCACCAGAGTAAGTACTCAATGTATGAACATACCCTGAAGATATCTGACCTCTGCATTAAAGCCATAAGAGAGAGGTAGCCTCCGTAGGACCAGCCATGAATGCCAACACGATCCAAATCAATGAAGTCATGCTGTGATGCCAAATACTGCAGCCCCTCCACTTGGTCATCTATTTCTATTTGTCCCTGGGAGAGGAAAAGGTAAGTTTTGTTTGTTTTATTCTCAGGCTTTCCAGAGGTAACCACCTTCAGAGCTTTGCTGCTTCCGTTACTGCGGCACCCAACCACACACCAGAATTCCACTGTGCTGTTACAGAAAGATGACCCCTTTCCCTCATAAGACACACACAAAGAAATGAAGAGCCAGACTCAGAGCTCCATTTACCATTTTGTATTTAAAGGCTCCTTCAAACTTCAGGCCTCGGTGACAGGACCCCCTGTTGTCAATGACAACAACAACATAGCCTAAAGAGGCCAAAGTGTTCAAACGGAAATATTTGATTCCTTTGAACCGATTGTTCACGAGCTGTACCTGGAATAGAAGAGCAGCAATGTCATGTAATGGAACCCAGAGGTTCCCCTCTTAATCCAAGTTCAGACTTTATTTACTTTCCTGTAAATGTTTTGTACATTTTTATAACATAAAGTTTTCAAGATCTCTGCTCTCTGCTGTAGGATACTCTCTCCCTGTTTGTGGCCTGCTATGAAATAAACTCTCTTCCCACAGTAACAAGCCATTCTGTGTCACAGATCTGCAGAGCTGAACTAAGGTCCACTGCAGCACCAATGGGCATGGAGCAAGAGGGGTGGCTGCTGACTGCATGATCCAAACCTGAGCCTTCAGCTCTGCTTTTTCTGTTCTTTCCCAGGAGAAGAATCTTTCCCTTCACCAGGTCTCACACTATCTACCTCTGACCATAGCAGTGCACAACAGAGTTGGGGAAACCAAAGCAAGGCTAAAGGGCTCACCTTCTATTCAGCAGTGGGAGAAGGCCAAGTGAGGAGCAAGCTCTCCTAACTACACACTGGTAATGGTCAGTTCTGACAGAGTGCTTCCCTCACATACACATGAGGAAGTGGAAACAAAGGACAAGATCCCTATGGAGGAGGAGGAGGAGATAGAAAGGAAGCAGGGACTGTTTGCATTCATCTTTCTCCCAGTTCTAGTTCTGCTGCTCCATACCTATTCTCAGTCAAGTGGCTGTGCCTCAGTGTATGACCCAGAAATCATGACTGCTTACAACACCTTTGGCCAAGCAGCTACTCACCAAAGAGGCAAGTGCTACACACTATCCTCAGCATGGGGTAGGAACTGTTCATTAGGGAGAGCAGTGGAGTGATCCAGGCCAGCCGACACCACTGCTCCCCAACTTCTGCACTCACCTGAGGACCTCCATAGATGAAGAGCACAGTGGGGTACTTCTTTCCAGGTTGCAGGTTGTGAGGTTTGTACATCATCCCATAGAGTGTAAACCCTGTGGAGCTCTCGAAGGAGAACACCTCTGGGGGAATATAATCAGGAAGAGGGCCTGCCATGGGATGGAACAGAGAGCCTGGTTTAAAAGTGAATGGATGAATAAGGCAGTTCTGCTTCTGCCACATCATCAATCTCCCTGCAATCCCAGTGGAGCCCTCCCACACTTTCCAGTGGATGTGGCTGGGAGCAGGCAGAAACTGGGAATGCCTTAGCTGTAGGGGAGCTTTCTCAGTCCTATCCCATTCCATCCCTGCTCTCCTATGGATGGTAGTGGCTTTTCTCCCCTGACATGGCCATTACAGGTATCCCATCCTTTCCTAACCCCACTTAGGACTCACCTCATTAATAAATGGGAAGCACAGGATATGACGTATGCCTCAGTGAAGGAGAGATGAAAGGGAACAGAAACACAATGGACAAATAAAAGCCCAAGAGCTGTCTCACAAAGACCTTAGTAGGCAGCAGCACACAACTACTTATGAAGTGTATGCCCCTTCCCAGAAGCATGATCCTTAGCAGGCACATGGCACAGAGTAAATAAGGGTGCTTAACCCCCTCCCTTGATACTAAAACTGGCTGTCTGCAGTTTCAACTGGTTCTGGCAGCAGAAACTTGGTAATTTCCACTCTAAATTCCTTCATGACCAGTTTATACCCATTCGTTGCTCGCCTGAAACCACCACTCCTGTGCTTCCAAGAGCTCCTCACACAAGCACAAGTTTCAGAGACAAGTCTAGTCATCTACAACAGTAAATCTCAAGCAAGTATATTCTGGGATATCTTTCATTCTGTGATCCTGGTTTTCCTTTCCCCCAGTTCCTCATCCATGCCTTTACCTGCTGAATCTAAAATGGTAGCCCAGAATTCCTTTGTCCTGTGGGCTGCACCGTCTTCAGGTCCTGTCAGGCGGTAAAGTGACACAGAGTGAGGGTTCTTCTGATTACTGTACTTGCTGATGAACATGTCACAATCCTGAGGAGAAAAAGAACATTACCTTGAGCTCCCCAGTGCAGAGGCAAAGTGACCATTTCTTCCTGCATTTAGATCTTTTAGAAGGTGTTTATGCACCAAACTAAACCAGGAAGTCTGAGCACTTCTGATAACAACAGACAGACTCTGAGAAGTTACAGACCTTAGCAAGACTCAGCCAAATTTACACCTACAAAACTAACAGTGGCATGAGAACCCTGTCAACACATCCTCTTCTGGGTAAAGTATTCCCAGCTGCACAGGCTATTGCCCCAGATGCCTGGAACCCTACCCAATGACAGACTCATTTTCTCTGGTGATTGCTCCATAACCCACTTCAGGTGGAAAAGTTAGGCTCAAACTGCTTCGAACAATTCATTCTGGCTCTTTTTGCCTGAAGTGAGCTAAAGAGCAACTGAAATGGGAGGTCAAATCTAGTTTCCAGGGTGGGTTTATGCACTCAATGTACAACAAACAGGAGCACGCAACACAGTGTAAAATCAGCTTCTGTCACATTTAAATACAGCCTTGCCTGCTGACTGATAGAAGACAAGACTGAAGACAAGCCACAGCACACCCAGGCAGCCCTGCCTAGTAGGGCCTCACAGACAGACAGGTACCTGGCTGACACAGCAGGCGTGAGAGTAACCACGTTTCGTCAGCCGCTTTATTTCTCCTGGATTCTCATAGTTAGCAACGTACAAGTGATGCTCTAAAGGCGAGTCTTTTGTGCCTTGGAAGTACACCAGTTTTTTGGCTTCATCAACATAGATCTGTCAAAATCAAAACAAACAACATGTCCCTCAATATTGCTTCCTGCCAAAACAATACCCAGTTCTACTGCTTCCAAGTCTCCTCCTCAGTCCCTCCCCATACAGCTGAGTTGGAGCCAATCTGAAAGGAATAAGCCAACTGCCTGTTCTTACTGTACACAACTCTGTCAGTTATGATTTGCACTTCATGCCTTGCTGCTCAGCTCTCTCATGCAGGTTCTTTACTCTTCTCAGTCTTCCCTACTATTTCCTATGCTAAATAATTCTGTCCCCATGAAACATAAAAACTGTGTATTCTAGCTAAAAAAAAAAAAAAAAAGGGGCTAACAGGTTTGTGCTGATCCCCCCAATGAGTATCTGCTGATTTCAGACCATGGACATCACCACGATGTCTTTCTGCTCATGAAACCTAGAATTTCCTCACTGATATGATA
>NDXB01013861.1:0-13029 GCA_002631895.1 Agapornis roseicollis
AGGCAGCGGCTCGTGCTCCACGCAGCTGGCCCTCGTGCCCCGCATCCGGGGGGCGGCAGCCTTCGGCACTCCCAGGGTGGCCCCGGGACTCGCTGCTGTCCTCTGCAGCATTGAGCACCACCCCTTGTCAGGTCTTCCCCGGCCCCTTCTGGCTGGCTTCTTGCACTGCTCTCGCACAACCATTGCACCGCTCCCAAAGATTTAGGAGATGAAAATGTCACCTAAACTAAACTAGACTAGATTTAACTGAATTACACTCAACTAAAGGAACTTCAGTTATAAAGGAATAAAATACTCTTCCCACCTGTAACCTTTCTGATTTGTGTCTTTGAAAGTGGTTTTGGTGCTGAAAACCCCTTGGCATTTTAGGTAAAGAATGGTCTCATCATTACACAGCTCATTGTGAGTGCAGGGACTGGACTAAACTGATCTGGAATGGAATGGAACAGAATATTGGAATTTAATGGAATGAAATGGAATGGAACAGAATAAAACAGAGCAGCTATGATATGTTATGCATATAGTTCTGCATAACAAGCTCTATCGTAGGTCTGAGGGCCTGTCTGCAGTCCCAAGGTAGGCCAGTCTCAGACAGGCATTGAGGCCTGTCAGAACTGAGTCTCGAGGATGCTGTGTTTCCCTGTGCTCCAGTGTTGAGGCCTCCTCTCTGGAGCTACTCACCTCAGTAAATAATTTAGAGGAGCCAATGTTACTAAATATTTTTCAAAACGTCACATATTAAACCCCAATTGTGTATAGTGGGTGCTGCACTTGTGGTGTCAGGCTAACTACAGGTTTTGAAGAGTTTGCTAACTTGATCTTAACAAACATTGCTCCAGAGTGTGTGAAATGGATTTTGTAAGTGGGAAGCGTGCAGGTGCAGAGCTCACTATTGCCAGTTGTTAACACTGCAGGTGCTGCAGGCAAGATGATTAACAGGACTTTGGGTCTAGGAATGACAGGTATTAGTAAAAGCCAAACAAGAGAACGTGCACAGCCAACCTCTCATCAACTATTTTAGAACAAAAGATCCCACATTCTCCACTCCCTGTGAAACATATTTGAAATTAAGCAAATTTAATTGATTTGGGAGAGAGCTGGGAAAATCACATACATTCAATGGTAATCAAAAGACCCATATTGTAAAAAGCTGGTTATTACAGAGCACTGGAATGTGTGAGTGGTTTCAGCTATTCCAGTGGGACATCTTTATATTTTTAAAAATTATGTGTACAACTCTAGCAAATCAAAGCTAATTTTCATGATGTACCAGCTTTCCAAAGTTGTCAGGTATTGTGTCAGTGCCAGCAGCTGGGCATTACCTGTCTGTGTTGGTTTGGCCTAAGTATAAAGAGCCCCTCAGGCTATTTCTGCTGTTCCTGAATTCACTTGTATTTGGCTCCTTGCTTTGATAAGATTGCCAGGAACAATACCACAAAAAACATTTAACATGAACTGCAAATGTGCATAAAAATTAGAAACTGCTTTCAAAATCACTTGAATCCAGCAAAGCAGATGTACAAATGGGCATGACTTTTATACAAGAAAAATCAGAACAAACCCCATTTTATGTGCATTATAGCATGGAGGAGGCAGCTGCAGCTCTGTGGTTCCAGGGTCAACCAGCAGCATGTGTTTGTACTAGGTGCAGACATGCACACATACATATACAGCACCTATACACATAAATATATGTGCCAGCCAGCCAGCTCAACTCAGGCAGAAAACACAGCATGCACACAAGTACTCACAGCCTCTTTCTGTTCCCCCCAAACCACCTTGATTTCCCCCTTTCCCCATCTTTGGTTTCACTTCTAAACATCCTATATTAAGTCTTGTATTCGGCTATATCCCTGCTTTCTGTAGTGAGTCCCATACAGCCTCCTCTCAGTCTGTAAGGTGCTCCAGGGAGCCTCTTATGTCAACTCATGTGGTGGATGTCACGCCCAGCTCAATGGGTGGTCACCCTTCTGCAATGCCTTGGAGGGCTCTAGGCAGGACCCCCTTTCTCTGGTGAGTTATTGGGGTGCCCTTCTGGGGCTGTGCACCTGTGCTTTCTCAGTGGGAAACGAGCTGTAAATGGGCTGATGGCTCTCCTGTAATGTGTCTGGAAATATGCTGGGCTTTTCCCACCCACCATAACTCCTCTGTGCTCCAAAAAGCTCCACATGTGTGCAAAGAGCAGCTTTTTATGACACAGTCTGGCAAAAACAATTATCTTAGGTGCAGTGAAAGAACTTGTTTGAGATTGCAATCCAAATCAGGAATGTTACTGACCTCTCACATATTGTCATAGGAGTCCCCAACTCTGCTATCACCTAGTCTGGTCTCCCAAATGCTGTGGAGGAGTTTTTCCAGTTTGCTATGCAATGCCAAGTAATTTGCCATGTCGAAAACCATTCCTGATCCTAGTGTGGAAGATTATCACAATACAATTATGGACCACTGATAATAAGGGATCATTTTGGGGGTTATCCTGTTGGAGATTTAATCCTCAGTAGGATCTTGGCTTGCAAATATTCCTTTTTGTTTCATCCAACTTTCAGTAGTGAAGACTAAGAAAAGCTGCTGAAAAATGCAAGTACTCAGAGAAGGCAGTATCTGAGCCTGTTCTTCCCATACTGAAAGAATAGAGATTACAAACCTGTCCTTGCCACACTTCCATTTCTGAGTTACTGCATTCTTCATAAATTGTTTATTGGGACTTCCATTTTGCTAAAGTAACCATGACTGTTCATGTAGGCATGGTGCCAGCAGCACAAACAGAAACCCACAACTTCCCACATAGAAAAGCCCCTGCTTGCTCCCCCAGGGCGGTGGCCAAGAACCCACTGTAGGGGAAAATGCCTGCAAAGTAGTGGCCAGCTAATTCAGAAGAATAGACAAGGGGCAAAACACAGAATTTTGAAAACTATTTCCAGTATTTTTTTTTTTTACCATGCTGATGAGTACTCATTTGGTTCACTAATTGGTTTTCAGGAAGCTAATAAATCATTACAAGTTTCCAAATAAATCAGTTCTGCACAGACACTGTAAAGGTTTGTGATTTTTTTCTTTTTAAGCTCAGATCATTCTCCAGATAAATGCAAACACTGAGCTGGTTGAAGGGAGTCTTTAAAATGACCCTGTAAATGCAAAACCAGGTGTTATATATTATTCTCCTGGAAGGCATGCTAAGGCACATGAAAAACAACAAGGTGCTTGGTGACAGCCAGCATGGCTTCACTAAGGGGAAATCCTGCCTGACCAATTTGGTGGCCTTTTATGGTGGGGCTACAGAACTGATGGACAGGGGTAGAGCAGTTGACGTCATCTACCTGGACTTGTGCAAAGCTTTCGACATCGTCCCACACGACATCCTTGTCTCTAAATTGAAGAGACATCAATTTGATAGGTGGAGCACTAGGTGGATAAAGAACTGGCTGGATGGCCGCACACAAGAGCAATTCTGATAGAAAAAAAGGGAGATAGGTCATCTATTCCTATAGGTGCTCAACTGTAGTGTCACCCTTTATTTTTAGGAATCTACTGGATCATTAGCTAAGTCAAGTGAAGAGTATTACACTGAAAAAGCTCCAGAGGTTAACCGAGCATGAAAAGAAACAACATAAATTGATGTAACATGAATTACAACATGATGGATGAATCTTTCTGTACAAACTTTTTCTACTTCTTCTGCATGTATACATACAGGACAGGATCAGTTGCCCAGTAAAGCCACTGAAATCATTCTTACCAAGGATTGTTAGCTTAAATTTCATCTAACTTATCCTCTAGAACCTGCAACAATTGCTTTTAAATTCACCTGAGAACATAAAGGATTTATTGAACAGCATATTTCAATGACACTCCCCCGCCCCCCAAAATATGGGCTTTTCATTAACATTCCTACTTCCATGGGTAGTCTCTGCTTGTACTCCTTATAGGATAAGGACTTTTTTAATCCTGCAGACAGAGGCGTAGCAAGATTGTGCTGAAATTTGAAATAAAGAGCTGTGTTAGAAAGCAAGGCTGATTACTCACAGAAATTTATATTATTTCACCATCAGCTGAAGCCCATAGATAAAGATAAAATCTGTCCTTCTAAACATATTATCTTGCTCTGCTACAGCATTTAGGGATTGGAACAAAAATGATTGGGTTGAAAATCCTAACACCTTCACAAAACAGGCAGTCACCCCAGTGAACTGTGATGGCTTCTGGCTTTAAAATCCTGGAACATTTTAATGGCCTGGGGTTATATTGTGAACTTTCCTTTATGCTTTCAGGAACTAAGTTTTGGGCTCTTTGACATTTCTTTCAGCTTGGCAGAGAGATCTTAGATGTACTCTTCATATGAAATTTAAATGGCTTAGCAGGTGTGAACAAAAGGCTATTAGTAAAAGCTTCTGAGCCCAGAGGGTTGTTTGCCAATGTTTGGCTCCAGTGAACAGTCTATTGAAGAACCAGGATCCCCCAGTGCTTTTAAAAGAACAGGATCACATGTACACACATTGCACTTTGAAAAATAGTAAGTTTTTGGCTGAGTGTTTTTATGGACTGAACAATAATAACCTGTAGGTATTTTTTACATTTATTGAGCAATTCTGTACCTACTGGAGTCAGAAAGGTCTTTTCATTGGTTTTAGTAGAGGTTGGGGTAAATTCTTAGTAAGGAAGAGTTATGGCTCTTGGTTGGTTGTGGCTTCCTATAAAAACACCTTGCTGACAATGGCATTTTAAGTTACAGTCTTACAAAGAATATTGGCATGCATTTTTGCTAAGTGTCTTCAGCAAAGAAAAATAACATTGCATACACCAGTAACCTATAGGAAATATATCTTCAGAACTCTTTCTCCAACTGTCAGCAAGTGTGATCAGCACCATGGTCTTAATAAATACATTTAAATTTTCAGCTCTGTGTATGAATTGGACACTCAAACCCCTAAAAAGTTTAGGTGCTGCATAGATAGATAGCTCTGCTAGTGTTTTGTTCAACCACAGAGAAAAGGACGTGACCGGAGGCTTCTAAGCTCTGCACTAGTCTGGACTCAGAATCTCAAGCTAAAAATTTCCCCATCTATTGACTGGCATTAATTAATGCTATATTTTTATAAATATATTAAGAAGATTGATTCTTGAGTGTTTATAAAGCATTTTGAAGACAAAGCAGTATGCAAATGTTTAATACAGTAGGATTTCTGGGCCTGAGGAACCTGTCAAAACTGGTGTTTATTCAAAATAGGCCATCCAGGTAATCCCCAAATAGTGTTACCACTTTTTATTTAGCAGCACAGGACATGAACTCTGTATTCACAGAGTTCACACCATATGTGTTTTTCACAGGCATCACACCATAACATCTACACAGGCACTTTTGACCAACCCTCAGTGTTCTGGTAGCTAAGCAAAAATTAAGCATTTTTGGTCTTTATTTTCCATACTCAGTTTGGGGCAACGCTGGACACAAAATAGAGAATTTGAAATTATTCATGGAAAATCTGTGGCAGAGCCATGGCTGGTACAGATCTCCAAAACCCAACCTGAGCAGTCCACAAAAAACCAACCAAGTAACCAACCAACCAACCAAGAAAAAAGTGCCAATTCCAGCCACCTCTGCAGATTTTATTAAATATCTGGTTTCTGTGGGTTGTTGTGGTATTTTTTGACTTTTTGAGTGTGGGGTGGGTAGAAAGGAATAAAAAAAAAAGGCACCCCACAGTTTTGGAGGGAAGCACAGGCCTATTGAAGATTTACTTTTTGAGTAAAAATTACTTGAAATATCTTCAAATTACAGAAAGTGTTTTGAAATGTGGCGCATCTTCAATGCATTTTTGACAGCTGGAGACAAGTTGGATAAATTTTTTGAATCAATTTTAAATATCACCCCTGTTCTTTGTGGTTTCCTGAGCAGGGTGTACTGTAATTTATTTTTAAATAGGCGATGTAGGTTTCTAGATGCTGTTAAAGGAATCCAAAATAATATTTTGTACCCTGCCGCTGTTCAAAGGACACTGAATGCATTTAAATATATTTGTGAAAGATTGATTCCCCCAGTGGAATTAAACATCTTTCATTTATTATTCCTGAAGTTTCACCTATCAACAATTTTCTGTTGAAGGGAAGCAAACCAGTTTGACTTTCCCTGACAGGAAAGAGCTTTAACAGAACTAGAATGAAAGCTGGCATCCCACACTCCTTACCTTTCTAATGTCTACATTACCAGAAGAGCAAGTGCTAATAACCGCTTTTAATGTGAACATTAGAACCTGGAGTTTAGTTTAAGCAACTGGGAAAAGAAATTAACAAGACATTTATTTTAATAGTGGTTACCTTGATTTTTTTGTCATACTCAATATTTATCTTAAGTGACAGACCTGTTGTCCGAATTTCAAATTAATAATAAAGCAGTGGCACTGAATCTGTTTGCCTGTTTTTATTGGAACTGAAATATCAGCTGTCATGTAAAATTACATACAAAAACAAGCATTCCCTTTTTCTTAAAAAAAAAAACAAAACAAGCAAAAAACCAGATAGAAATTATTAATGGGAATCTCTCTAAAAGGACAGTCTATTAAGCACACAGTTTTATTGGCCTGATTTTGGAAACAGCTTCAGAAAGTTGGTGAACAAACTTAATTGCAATTACTTCCACGCTGTGTATGAAGTAGAATCTAAAAGCAAATTGTTTCTTCAGGAAAATTAGGTTTCATCAAAGAATAAAGGCTCCATATAAAATGCAGTTAACACTTGCCAACATATCAGTTAAATTGATTCTAATTCCCTACCTTTTTCAAGGCATCGATATTACCCTGCTGCAAGGCATTTTAGTTATCATTATTATTTTACTGTATGAAAGCTTAGATGTATTTATTTGCTGCTTAAGTGATCGGCATCTATCCAGGCTCTGGGTGTCCCTTGCCCTTTCTAAAGAAGCAGTAGACAGATTTCAGTAATTGGTGACCTCTTTTCTTGGAGGGCTTTTTTTGGAGGGTTTTTGTTTGTTTGTTTGTTTGTTTGATTGGTTGGGTTTTGTTCTTATTTTGGGTTTTTTTTGTTGGTTTTTTTTTATGCACAGGAGATAAAGGGATCAGGAATAGTCTAACAAAGCTGTGGGAAAAGTAAGATCTGAAATAAAGAAAGGCTAAAGGGTCATTTTATTAGAAAAGGCAGACAGATTTGGGCTGGCACCTGTCACAGTTTCAGCCTGTGGGAGAAGAGGATACCCAGGGCATTCTCAGTCTGCCCCCATGACTTGTCACCTCTAAGGATGATAAGGAGGCCAGACCTGGCTGGAGGCCAGAACTCACCTGCATTTCAGCACAGGCACAGATACAATTAGTGCTCTATTCCATGTTTGTGTCGTATAGGCTTTGGGTTTTTTTTTTACTTACTGGCCATAAAGTTATTTGGTTTCACAAAAGAGTCCCAGTGCTCTTCTTCAGAACAGCCTATAAAAAGACTGGGAAAACTTTTTTTTCTTGAAGAACCAATAGGTTGCATTTAATATAACTTTTATAGTGTGTATTTTATCCCTTTCTTGTTAAAATAGTCAATCCAGAATATACATTATGTGTTTTGTTCCCTATTTTGTCTGTTTTTCCAAAGCTAGGTAAATCTCATTACTTCTCATGTAGAGGTAATTTACTGATCAGCACACACTACGTCCATTTCTTCTTGTAGGCAGCCTTGCAATATGGAACATATGTTATGATCCAGCCAAGGTCCTTTCACCTTGTCCTTCTCCACAGACTTCATTTAAATTATCTAAGATTCCAAACAGTCTGTAAGGAAACTTCCTGGGGCTCTCATTTTGGAGTTTAAGTCATTCTGTCAGCCTTTCATCTTGTTTTCAGTTTGTTGCATTTACATTTATTTGACATCCAAGAGCATTTGTGACCCTTGGGCATCTCCTTCAATGTGTTCCTAGCACATGTTCTCGTGGGTGAAGCGTGGCAGTTGGACCCTTATTCTTCCTTCTCTTCATCATACTGCTAGAGACCCCAAACCACAAGGTGATGAGAGCCTGTGGGGCACTACAGCATCCTGGACCTTCTGGTGCTGAGCACATTGTTATGTCTATCTAATAAACAGCCAGCATGAATAGACAGATACATTTTGAAAAATGGAAGTCTACAGCTCCATTCACATCTCTCTGAGAAACATATTTATAAGTGCTCTTGTAGAATTATGTCAAAAAAATAATTCAAACAGACTTGCCATGGCTATAGGATGAAATCTGAAATCTGCAAAGCCATCACTTACACCAAAGTCCATTTTACAAACAACATATTTTGCTGCACTCTACTCACCTACAAAATCCACCAATACAGTATGGCTGAAGACAAACTTGCCAAGGAAGTTTTACTACATTATATGAGAGAAAGGGAAAAAAAGGGGGGGGAAATGCTGTCTGGTTTCCTGAAACTAGCAGATAACCAGAGCCCCTTGTTCATCCAAGTATATACAATGATAGACACTCATTACAATGCTGCTCCCTGGGTTTGGCCTCTCTCCTTGCTTGGACAGTAGCAAAAAAGAGTAATCAGCTCAAGAGATGCTTGTAATTTGAGATTTGAAGTGCTTCGCCTTATTTTGGGCAGTTATAGATTTCCCATCTGTCCTGGGTTCATCAGTAGCAGTCATTTTTCTCCTTCTTAGTAGCTGGTGCAGCGCTGTGGTTTTGACTTTCAGCCTGGGAACAGCACTGATAACATCGATGTTTTTAGTTGTTGTTCAATAATGTTTACTCTGACCAAGGACTTTCCTGAGTCTCGTGCTCTGCCAGGGAGGAGGGGAAGCTGGGAGGAAGCAGAGACAGGACACCTGACCCAAACTAACCAAAGAGGTGTTGCATACCACAGCATGTCATGCCCACTATATAAACTGGGGGCAGTTACCCAGAAGGACCAGATCACTGCTTGGGTCAGGTTGAGTATTGGTCGGTGGGTGGTGAGCAGTTGTATTCTCTTCCCTTGTTATTTCCTTTATCATTATTATTATTGGTGGTAGCAGTAGTGGTTTATGTTATACCTTAGTTACTAAACTGTTCTTATCTCAACCTATGGGAGATACATTCTTTTGATTCTCCTCCCCATCCCTCCAGGAGCAGGAGGAGGAAAAGGGAGGGAGGGAGTGAGCGGCTGCCTGGTTCTGGGTTGCCAGCTGGATTTAAACCATGACACCAAATCACTGTATTTCTGAATTCTGTCTTCAGGCCGTGTGTTTTAACCTAGCACCTTGGCAAAGAGACAACACTGCTCCACTTCCATGTGGACACCAGGTATGGGAATGTTACTAGAAGCTGGGTGTAGGAAAATTTTTTCTTCCACACCCCCTTCACTAATTACTATTTATGCCTCGTTCCAAAATCACTTCACAGTAGCAAATTTAAGGAACTGGCACAACCAAGTCGGTTACACCATACAAACTGGAGTACATATGCCCAAATATTCCTATTTCCCTTCTCTTAACATCTAGGATCTCCTATTGAGTTAACCAACCCCTCCCATACATTGTTGGGATGATCTTTTTCAAATCAAACACACCTAAACACATCACTAACCAAACTTCTCCCTGTGCTGTTTCACATTGCTTGTAAAGCCACAGACCCTTAAAGAGTTGGAAGGGTGCAGGATTTTTGCTTCCTTCCCATCTGAGAGAAGCACTGGAAGGAGTAAGAAAGCAGCTGCAGGCGTTTCACTTTGTACTAAGTCATTGCCCTCCTGCTTAACACACTCAGCAGACTTTGGAACATGACAAGAAGTTTGCTTTTAGAGGTGCAGCTGATCCTGGCCTAAGTGAGGTCAGAGGGTGGGATTGTGTTGGTTCAGCTGTTTAGTGTAAATTTGAAACTACTTTTTGAATTTTCTGCTGAAAAGTTGAAATGTGTTATGGAAATAATACCATGTCCCATGCCTGCTTATCTTCAGCCTATGCTAAGATGTAGGAGTTAAAAAAAAAAACAAACAACAAATCAGTGAAAACAAGAATCAAAAAACTAAAACCAAACCAGCAAAACTGAATAACTTAAACTACATTTTGAAAAGGGCAATATACAATGTCCATTTGCTTGGATTCCAGTAATATACAAAGACCACCGGAAGAAAAGGAAAACCAAACAGGTAAGTGCATAGAGTCTAGTCTGAAAAGCACACTGTCTTGAAAAGAGATTAATATCTTTCTTTGTTAAAAGTCTGTGTGTCCTGGCACAAGTCTGGAATTGACACCTCACCACCAAACCCAAAGTAATGAGCACGATCAGGATATCGTGATACTGTGATGAGTTTTCGCATGACTATGTGTGTTACTTAAAGTTGTAAAAGTGAAGATGTGGAAAATGCAGGCTCACATATCTCTACCATCAAAGTAATTGTCATGATATTCTCTCCCAGGGCCATCTGCTAATTCAACTTTTATTTTGCCACACTGGACTGTAAACACAGAAAACAACTTGCAAGGCATGTGTCCCTGCCCTACCCAAGTTTTGTAGTTTCTCCCAAATGCTAAATGATATATGGCTGTGAAGCTGTTTAATTTATCTAGTTGGCTTATGCTTTCAAGACACTCAGAATTCTTCTCAGTCTTGGAAATCTTCATTTACAGTGGCCTCCCTGAGGCCATAGTCAAGCAGCTGCCTCCCAGAGTGCTCTTCCAAAATGCTTCTCCTCCCACCCCCAGTCTCTAATGGTGCTTCTCACAGTATAAATTTTCTTATTCTAAGAAAGCAAAACCAAACCCAAACTATAATTATGTTAAAAAACAAGCATCAGAAAGAAGCCTGCTGTGTAGCATTTTGCTCTAGTGGAGAAGGGGCTGCAATCATGCCTGTGAAATCACACTTAAACTATAATTTACTGTCATATTTACTTCTCATTTTTGCTTGTCCTCAAAACTAGGATAAGGATGATCTGAACAATAATGTCCAACAGTGTTGTAGTTCTCTTTTTCTTGATCAGCAGTGACAAATATATTATCACAAAACCTTCACTTTTGTGGGCTTCAAGGCAGCTAACTGCTTGAGTCCAAAAATCAGGTGCAGTTCATAGGTCATAAAATGAGGCGTGTAAATCGATTCTCAAGTTTCTTGCCTGTGCTAAGCCTAGTTTTGGGGAATTATTGTCTGTTAAATCTTTCATGATGCCTACTCAGATCTATCCTTTATTGAAGGAACTGCTCGCATAAACTGCCTATTTCTTTCCATGATGCTGTTCCTTGCTCAGTATCTTTCATCTTCTGTGGCCTAAACTACCTGTTCAACCTTGCTTGACTACTAGCATGACATACAGTCAATATTTGAAACTTTGTCACTGACTGGGAATTCAGGTTTTTTATTTCCTGCCACATATTTCATAACCACATACTTTTTAGGAAGTTCCCATCTTATCTAGATCTTTATAGTCTCCATCCTGCCTATTCTTTACATCCAAAACTGGTGCTTTCTGTGTTGTTGCCCAAATAACTAGAGAACAAGATTCCTATTTCATTCTGGTCCTAGCCAGTTCACTGATTATTTTATTCTTTCTCCTGCACAAATTTAATGAATTTCCATGTACAAAAGAAAAAGGCCTATTCCTGAACCTCTGCCCATTGTAGCTCCCCCCTGAACGCATTATAGCATCCCTCATACCAGTACCTGCTACCTTTAATCCACATAACAACAATTTACTTTTATTTAAGGACAGAGACTGCTGCGGGTTGTGACTACCTAAAGGACTGTCATCTCAGAAAGGGTATATGTTAGGCAAGGGTCTTACCTGAGGTAAACAAGTTCCTGAAAGGAAGGCACACTGAAGTAGAGACAAAGCCTGCACTTCTTCCCTGCTTTTTACAAGAAACTTTTAAAAGCCTTTGCCACAGACAAAACCACACAGCTATTTTCTCACAGCTGTAATTACAGCTCTTTGTCACACTAGCTGAACCAGCTCATCTCGCTGGAGGAGAAATATTAGAAGAACCTATACTATGCTTAGTGCTTGCTTTTATGCTCCATTTTTTTTCTCATTCCTGAAGTTGTTTGACCTGTGAGAACTACTGCTCAAACACTGCTGTATTTCTTAATGCAAGGTAAGCTGGAAACCTTGATCATTTCAGAAGATGAAACTAAGCAACAAACTATTTATACAGTTTAAACTGCTTCAACCAATACTGTTTTGTGCAGCAAAGTTTGCCATAGTGCCAGAACTTCCTAAGCCTGTGCTTTCTACCTAACTCAAAATGAAGGCATACACCCCTTCAGCAGGTGGCTTCAAGCATTTACAATAAATATAGGAAATTTTTTGTTGCTAATCTGTATTATCAGCAAGTTCCATAACAACTTCATCCTGAAAACAGGAAAAAAGGCTATAGCACCACGTAGATAGTTCAGAGTGTGGGTCCAGATGGGCTATTTACTGTGCCCGCTCATGGATACAGCAAGTGGATCAGAAAGACTTAACAAAGTGTAAGCAGTGAGACTTAATGTCCTTGACTGCAAATGAACTGGGATTCCACCTGCTGGAATTAAAGTAAAACAAATGTCTGTCAAAACTTTTCTGAAACTTAACATAGTTCAGCTCTATGACTGCCACAAAAATCAACCCACTCTGGTTACATCAGGAGAGACACTCTAAAGACACTGTAATCTCTGGTTTCATGTTTGCTATTGAAGTGCAAAAAAGACAGTAAGTTTCTTCAAAATATCAGGACTTGGCAAAACATTGTATTGGTTCAGTTACTATTCTACAAAAGATTAGACACACAGAAGAAAGACAGAAGTTTTCCACCGTGAAATGGAAAGAGCTCACACTGGTTTGCACCTGGCAGGAAAAGGCATACAATTATCACAATCTCGAGGTACTGTGTTTTGCCAGATGCCATTTCCGTGCTCGTTACCAAAAAGCTCTAGTGTATTCCAGAGCTTGCAGAAAGATCATGTTTTGGTTCCATGTCCAGAAAAGGTTTGTTGTCATTTGTTTTGTTTGTTTTTTTTTTTTTTTTTTTTTTTTTTTTTTTTTTTTTTTTTTTTTTTTTTTGTTTTTTTTTTTTTTTTTTTTTTTTTTTTTTCCTATT